>MJUU01033191.1:40796-64672 GCA_002080025.1 Modiolus philippinarum | reverse complement strand
ACTCAAAACTTCTGTATTAAGACCAAATGACAAATTTAAGCAGCAAAGTTAAGCTAATGATTAATTTTGTTGTCATAATTAGTAAAATTTGTGATGGAGGTGCAAAATTTGTTTCTTGTAAATGTTCTTTCTAATCACATGAGGTAGTTTTAAATATCATTTTCACAATCAATTACTGAATATAAACACTAATAAGCTTACGTTTTTTAAAAAAATACACTACATAATAAGTTTAACGTTTTATACTGGCTGTGTACCATATCTTAAATGATATCCAATCATTACATTCAGATTTTTTTTGTCAACTTGGGAGTGTCATTTAAATTTAATTTTTATGAAATGGAAATGATTTTCTTAAGCATTTTAACCTGTAGAGATTTCAAGACATTGAAAAATCTGTAGATTGTACATAATGTAGTTGAATACTAACCAGTGTGAGTCAGGAGATGTCTTGTGAGGGAGCTAACCCATGGGAATGTCCTTGTACAGTAAGGACACTGGAGTTTATGTGGGGAATCTGCATAGGAATTCCTCTTCTTTTTAACAGCATTTAGTTGTTTGTCCTCCTTTGGCTTATCGACAATGGAAGGAAGATTTAACTGCTGATGTAAAGATCTCTGTTTTTCTAGTCTGGCAAAGTTCTCCAGCTAAAATATATACAACATATTACACTTTAACTAGAGTAGAAATTGTTACTTATCATAGATTGTTCATTATACAGATGTACCAGTATGTAATAGATAATTCTAATATAGGTAAAACTGGTAATTTTTAAAATAATTAGGCATTACAAATTTGACTATCAACGAAACCCGTGTTATCAAATCCTGTCAAATCCAACATGAACGTCTTTTTTGGTCCTCTAAACATTTTTAAATGCCTTTAAAACCTTTATATTCTGACATTTTGAGTAATCAGACACATTTTTATGATTCCATAATGCATTGTATCAGACTGGTTCCAATGTATAACTATATGTGACATGATTTCATTTCCTTTTATTAAGGTAGCTGAACATTCTAAGTTACCAGTTTAGGTAGATTAACGCGATTAATCCTGTGTTCAGGATACATTTAAATGATACATTACCTGTTAAGCGTACATTATCAATTGCTTTTTCAAATAGACTTACCATGTTGACTCGCTGTTCCTTTACCATTAACTGTAAACCAATTTTATTTCCTAAAGCAATTTATTTTCGAGTTATTCGTGCACAAGGAAATATCCCAAAAATAAATCGTTGTGAATATTCCTAATCCTTAAATAACTCCATCAACAGAAGTAGAAAATCACAAAAATTAGTCGTAGCAAACTTTGCCGGAAGGGACAAAACATTAAATAAAATACTGGTTTACAGTTAGTACATTATCAATTACCAAGTAAGATACCCCGACATTTTCAATTACATGTATTACTGGTTTAGGCAGACTAACATTATTGATTACCTGTTTAGGAAGATCCCCTATGTCCATAACCATGGACATATCACCCTGTCCTTCTCTGTTTGTCGTTCCATTCCTCTCAACATTCTCTGTCCTTGACCTCATTAATTCATCATTTGTCTCTGATCGTACACTGGATGGTCTATCTTCATTGTTACGATTATTTCTCTCCTCTTGTGCATTTCTTAGCAAGTTAAAACGAGATCTCATCAATTCATTTGTTATACTGCCTTGTCCATGAAGTAAAAATGATTGAAAATGACTGGAATTTGCTGATTCTAAAATTCTATTTACTGACGCTAAGTCACTATTATCTGGGCCTGAAATATGAATGAAAATAATTCAAACATGATTAACAAAAGTCATTGATTCTTGGGTTGGAATGATAGAATTTCCATTGCAAGTTTAGTGAAAATTGGTATTTCATCAGGTTTTAAATTTTATGGTTTCAGTCAACCCCACAAATAATTGTACTGTTACAGTATGTGAACTGATAACTGGTTATTTTTCAAGAAGAAACATTCAGTAATTTTGATAGTGATTTACATTGTCCTTTTAAAAGAAAGTAACTAATAAAGCAGACTTTAAAATTAAAATCAGAGTATATCAAATTTTTTATGAATTTATTATTTTTTCTGAATTATATCACCTAATTTTATTGATGTTAAAGGCTTAATTATATTGGCAAGAACTACCAACTGCTATAACACTCATTACAAGACTACTGGTAATGAAATTTAATATAAGATGTTCAAAGGACAAAAATAAATCATGTATGGTCTAAAATGTAAAAGACAGATAAATAAAAAATAAAATAAATAAAATGCTATAAATATAACCAAAACAAAGATAACCAAAAATAAAATTTACTATAAAAACACAGATAAGGGGAGGTAATACTAATTCACTCCCTTCAATACAACAAACATAAACAAACACTTGAAACTGCTGATTTACTTACACAATCCTACCATTGCAAAGCTATGTTAAAATTAATAGATATGAAATTAATTTCTGACTTATTCTTTTCCTGGATAAAACAACTTGTGAAAAGTGACAATTAGATTATAAATATAAATGTACGAAATTTCATGAACTACCTTAATTTCTGTGTAAATGTTAATGAGTATATACATGTATGCTAGCCAGTTATATAAGGCCACATCAAATTAATTAATAGATTCTCATCCCCACCCGCCCCAATTTTTCTAAGCTCAAAATTTTTTTTATTTTTAATTATTCAGCAATTTTCTTTAAATTCCTATCAATTTTGGTGAAAATCAGAATAAAATATAAAATAAAACCCTCCCACCCACCCCGGATTTTTTGTTACAGGTGGATGAGAATCTACAAATTAACTTGATAGGGCCTAACTGATCTTATCTTATTTCAGTTCTGTTTTCATGTCTCTTGAATGGTGTGAGAGATACAATTCTCCTCTCTACGGAGAATGTTGGTCTCGGTCACTGATTGATCTGAATTCATTTTAGACCTCAAATATACTTGTACAATCTCGATAGTTAGATTTTCAAATTCAACCATCTCTAGTGTAGAAATGTCATTTCTCGCTATATACTGTTGTAAAGCAATATATCCACCACTTTATACTGGTTTGTGTTTATATTTATATCCTATATTTTTTCTCATCCTATCTAATTTAACCCTTTGTTTTTTTTAGTTAAATACACATTAAGAGGTAATACAGTAAGATTTTGTGAAATTCTTGATCAGTACTTCCTCTTAATCAGCTCTGTCTACTACTCAAACATATTATGTCAAAATATTTGCAAATTAATTTTTGGGAAGAAAATGTTTGGGACGGAAGCAATCTTGTTAGTTTGAAACTAAATAACAGTAAACTCAACAAACCCTTCATTTTTACCACATACCTGAGATACTGGGAGATTTTGGTTCTGATTTGATATGCTTTTCTAAATGCATAGCCTGTAAATTATTTATTTTATCCATCAATTTTGATGTCTTCATAGATTCTGGATTGTCTGCCTTCTCAGTTGGAGCATGTACAGGCAAACGTAAACTTGCAGCTTGTTTCACTTTGTCCGTTGTTGTAAGTGGACCTGCTCCAGACAGTGTTTTAAGGTATGCTGGATCTAATAACACTGCAAGTTGTGGATGACTCTGGCAAAGATGACGACCAAGAGCTCGTGGATTGGAAAACCCCATTGGACAAAACTGACACTGATGAACATTATTCTCATACATAATTCTGGTCTGTTGTAGAAGATTTGGCTGGAAACAGAAAATTTATAAATAAAGAGTGTTGTTAACATTTCATGTTTGGAATCATTTTCTTAGACCACCATCTGAAAAAATTCAAATGCTTAAAATTAATCATATAGCAATCTTTAAAATGCCACTTATCCAAATCTAAATTTTTCCTCTTCTTAATAATAATGGAAGTTTAAGGTCACTCAAAGTTAATTACTTGGTTCTCATACGGTTTTTCAAAAAAAAAAATATTCCTCTTCAATAATCATATTGCAAGTTTAAGGCCACTCAAAATGAATTATTTAGTTCTGAGGCAGTTTTTCAGAGAAAATCATAAGGGAGACAGCGTTTTTGGGTTTTTTTTTCATTTTATTCCCCTAAAATGTGATGAGGTGGCCTATTACATTTTATTAACTGTAAAATAGCAATGAAAGAGTTGATTATTTTTCCATCTTCTTTCTGAATTCTTTATGTTGTACAGAATTTGGACAAAATTTGGCAATTAGTACAGTGGAAATCCTTTGTTTTCATTTGACTCAATAGAAGTAGCTTTTGGAAAGACCTAATGTTAAGAGTATGTAATAAATAGTGTAAAATAGCCCCTCAGGTACAGATACACTGGCAGCACTGTATACAATACACATTAACTGATAAGTTTTTAATGAATCAAACTATATCTACATTGAGGGCTTTCAGTAAGATAATAGTCCCTTCATTCAACTGATGAATTATAGACTTTGATAAAGGTAATTTGCAGTCATATTGTGAATACATACCTTCATAACAGGAGCTGGGGATGGAGACTTTTTGACACTTAAATCCATTGGCTCATCTCTTTTACCATGTGATGTTGGGTCCTTCTTTGAAGGAGTACTAACAGGTGTATTACTTCCTGACCTAACACTGAAGTCTAATGGCATGATATCTTCTTCTTCCACAGGCTCAGACTTTATATGAACTGGTGAGTCTGGACGACTACTGGCTGGTGTTCCAACAGACAAGACCGGTGTTGTGTGTGCTGCTGGTGGGAATGATCTCCCACTGGCTACTGATGAGGGTGTACCCCTGTCGTTGACATCAGGGGGAAGCCCATCATCTGAGTCACCAAATGATTTATCACTATCATCAATATTGAAAGGCTCTTTAACAGAAATGTACTGTTCGATCTGATTGTTAGAGATTTCCACATGTTGTTTTTGGAGATGACGGATACAATTTGCTTTTGTTGAGAAACCAACATCACATCTGGTACAGATGAATGGCTTTTGGCGGCAACTGCTATGAGATCGCAGATGATGTTTCAAAGCTCGGAAAAACTTAAAATCCACATTACAATACTTGCAAACGGTATCAGGTGAGTGAAATGAACTTGATGAGTTCCCATCTTCCACAACATATTTATTGTACCCAATGGCTTGTTCAACATCATCTTTCATATATTTTCCATGTTTCTTCCTGAAAATATCATATTGAAATATTATTTTATAAATTTTCTATGACACTGAAACAGATAATAGATTTTGTATTCTGCTGACTCTGTTAAAAGGATATTTCAATAACAAAAGTCCAAATTTGTATGAATATGTAAAAAATACCATAAATCTTACAATTTAATCACTTTTATGAATTTACTTTGGAGTAAAAATAACTTTTTAAATCTTTCATATATTTGAATGGATATTATTTGCAGCTCAACTTGTCATCTAGATTGACAATTATGATGTAGGTAGTGTTAAGTATTACAGGTAATCAGGTAATCAAGTACTCTTCTAATGTGTCTTAGTTGTCAATTAATTTTTCTGATTACTCATCCTCAAAATAGTATAACCCACAATAAGAATTTATTACCTACATGACAAAAACTATGTGCAAATGTACACAGTTTTGTGCATGTCCTGAAACATGATTGTCATTTTTAAGTTGTGTATCCTCATTCCTGATATAACTACAAAACTTCAGAGAAAATTAATGCTAAATTGAAGCAGAAATTGTAAAATTTCCACTCTCTAAACACAATTTCATTTTAATTTACACTTATAGGAAAAAAACATTGATTATCTCCCTTAGACCTAAAGCCTCTTCTTGTAAAATTCTTCGACATCATTAGTTAGAAGTTTAAAATTTTGACTTGTATTATCTTTTGGAAAAGGAGGAAAACCCAGAGGAAAGGGAGATAACCTAGTAAAAATATTTACCTGACATGTCTTTCACAGTTGGCCTTGGTTGTAAAGGCAAAATCACAAACTCGGCACTGGAATGGGCGTTCTCCATTATGTGTTCTAAGATGTCTAATCAATGTACTTTTGTCAGCACTAGAGTAACTACACAAATTACACTTATATGGAGACAGACCTAAATGGGTGCGGGTGTGACCTATAATAAAAAGAAGGTGAAAATCATTAATATCCATTATTTAAAATATACATTAATATTCTTAAACGTAATGTCATACAAGTCTGAAAAAAAATCTACCAATACAACAGGAATATTTCTGGAAAAACTTGAATAAATAGTAAAGTGGAGTTACAAGTGTGCTAATAAAAATATTAATTCTATCAAATTTTTTTTGGACAAAAAAAAATTTTTTTTTAATAAAGTAAAAAAAATTTTAAAATTAAAAAAATCAACTTTTACTTTTGACTTCAGAAATTACCTAATTATGACATAAAATCATATTCTGCACTTTAAAAAACAAGAAATTCAAAGCATTTATCATATATTTTGATAAAAGTGTCGAAATTCAATTTTCCTTCTTAAAGTAAACTGAGGACTATAAATATAAACAGACACCAATTACTTGCTGCTAGGAAGAGGAAAAGTAAAAAAAGATGGTCAAAGTATAATGTTTGAAGTTGAGGATAGAGAAAAACACCATTACAACACATGTATTCAGAAACGAGAAAGAATGCATTGCAAAGGTTTTAATATCAAAAATTTCAAGCAACACAAAAGTTCTTCAACAAAACATCATTGAAAAAAGTCAAAATATATTTGTAATGTATAAATTTCATGCCTTAAGGTAAAAAACGTAAAGTAACGGAAAACCAAAAGCATGCACTTAAATCAGCGATTTCATTCATTAAAAGGACAGGAAATACATTTCATATAGAATATGCAACTTAAGTATCTATAAGATCCATCATTTAATACAATGACATGTTTGATAAATCTGCATGCAAATGAGATGCTAATTCCAGTTTTTTACATACATAAATTAATTTCTTGTTTCCCATTATAAAAGATTCTATTTTTGTTTTAAACCCATTAAAAGATATGATGTGTATTGTCTTTTTTTGTTTATGATATTCATTCATCATCAAGAGAAACTATAAAAGTTGACAATTACAACTTTGGAAATTAGTTCAGAAAAAAAAATTGACAAGACTCCCATCTTTTATAATCCATAAATTTTTTTCTTTATAATAGATTTTCTCATGGTAACTTAAAATATATGACAAAACATAACTTGAATACTTTTTTGAGAAAATTGCAAATTTTGTATAAATAGATTTAACAACTTGCACTTGTTGGTTATGAAATTTCTCATATTGAGTTGACAAGTTTTATAATTTGGAAAATTTATTTCATTAGGTGTGCAAAATTCATAATTAACAAATTATCTGGGATTTTTTCCAGCTTAAATAATTAAGTCATTATCATTCCATTTTATCACAAAGTTGCTAATGAAGATACAAGTTATAGTTGCAAACACTTTGTGAAAAATTCCTTGGATAGTCTAATTTCAAACAATTATTCCATATACTCTTGAAAATTTGTCATAATTAGCCAAACTATATTACCCATAACAAAACCCATCTTGTACAATAGAAATCTGATGGAACTCATTTGAATATCAAAAGAAAATAATATTTCAGATCTAGTCACTTCTCAGATAGTTGTCAATGTAAATTTCTTTTGATGTTCAATGGCCTCATTTCCGTCAGGTTTATAGTATTTCAAGCTGGATCTTATGTATGAGGTAATACTGTGTGATAGCACATGCTTTTTTTTATATGTTGGGACAATGTGTGATATTTTGACATACATTCCCATTATAATATGCAGATTATACCAAGATGCACAACAGATAGACCATCGACAACAAGGTATAAGAATGTAATAATAATATGCACAAGTTACAACAATGTATTGATGCTGTGTATATACTTACTGCTTCAAAGGAAATCAATAAAATACAAAATATTACAATCAATTACATTGTTAAAATAGTGTTTTGTCTCATAAGTTTGCTTTTGGATAGTTAATTCAGAAAATCATGATACAAATGTATGATTCATTTGACTCTTAATTGTCCTCCAAAGTCTTGTATTTTTATTGACAAATCTTAATTTCTTTATTTAAAATTTTTTTTTTATAATTACATAATTATGTAAATGTTTGAAGTGAATTGTATCTTAAATATACCTTTCAAAGCTCTGTAGTTAGGAAACAGCATGTCACAGTATTTACATGGAAACATTCCCTTGTTAGTCATCTCCCCTGATGATCCACCACTTTCACTACTAGGTGGCGGTGTAGGCAATGGACTAGACAAGTTCTGATTGCTCAACGCTGCATTCATCATCTGACTGGCACTCATCATGGCAGCTAAAGTAGGGGTCATCTGTGATGCAAGACTGTATGGTATCATGGATGGTAAAAAGGCAGCAAATTGAGCTAAATTGATACCATGTAGATGTTCCATCCCGGGTATTGGAGGAAAATTAGGGATTGTTCCATTTGGAGAATTCTGAAGAAGCTTCTGCAGCTCCTCCATATTTTTCGCCTCTTCTCCATTCTTCTTGAACATAGGATGAATTGGAGGAATAAATGGAGAGAACACCTGACCAAGCTTTGCAAAATAATCATTGTTTTCTTTCTTCTCCATGTTCAAAATGGCTTCAGACATAGATTTTTCTTTCTGACTTTTTTCTTCTGGAGGATTTTTCTTGGCAATTAAATCAAAACTTGCCAAGAAATCATGCTTTCCCACCATTTCTGGTATATGGTCGCCATTTGCATTTTCTTCCTCAATATCATCACTATCCATGACTTCGTCAAATGCTTTATCGGACATGTGTTTTGTCATATGGATGTGTAATTCTTTATTATCCATAAAGTCACATTCACACAAAGGACATTGAGCAGTTTTCTCAGGATTATGTGTATGTATGTGCATGACCAAGGCACTCTTGCATGGAAAAGCCTTTCCACATTCTTTACAAATATATTTGTGATAATCACTGCTAGCTTGTCGTACATTTTCTTCACACCAAGATTTGGCAACAAGTGGAAATTTAGTGATAGAAAAGTCCATAAAACTGAGATCATGAAATCCAATGACTGCTTCCGATGATGCAGATTTAATGCTTTTCTCATCATCCTCAGATCTAGACTTGCTATGAGCTACTAATTTATGCATTTCTAATTCTCGGCCAGACTGGAAAGATAAATTGCACTGTTGACAGTTCTGAGACAGCTCAGGATGGGTTTCAAGATGACTTTGGTAGCCATACTTGCATAGAAATGTTTTGTTACAAACTGGACAATGCAACTGATCTCTTTCTTCTTCAGTTGGCTGCAAAGGAAAAACAAAAATACACATTGTTATTTTAAAAGTATCTCATTCTTATTACATAGAAAGTGGAGTACAAGATGCTATTGCTAATTCAACAGGATTGACTGAATAATGAAATAAGAGGACAATAAATTTATTGATTTCTTCGACAAAATGGCATTATTTTTATGAAATTCTCCCATTTCTTCAATTTATTATTTTTTTTCAATTTGAAGAAGAGGTTTCTACAGGATACATTGGCCTCCCCTCTAAAGAAGTACCTACATTTGCCAGATCATAGCCTTTAAACTGGTTGAAGATTCTGCTATGTATGAAGATTCTGATATGTATAAAGTCTCTGCTATGTAAACATTTTTGGGAAATTAATAATGTATTTATCTATTTCTAAATAAGAACTTCCCTGTTGATATTATGCAAAACCTTTGTGTCGATAGACTTTTGTCTATCAATACAAGAAAATGAAAATATTTCCTACAATGTATGTCATTATTACCTGTCGGACTGGTACCACAACTTTAGCTGGTTTAGGTTCCAGTTCTGGCTCCACTTCCTTTTTGACTGGTTCTGGTGGTGGTTTGGGTACATCTTGTGGTACAACAACTGGGATGAATGGTGAAATGTGCTGTCCCGGAAGTAAAGGATTGAAACCTTCCTCTAGAAACTGACGTTTCGGTACTGACCAATTTGGTGAGCAATCAACAAAATTAAATGTTCTTTTTACTCCTTTTGGTGATATGGCATAATTATTTGGTGTTGTGGATTCACCAAAATTCAAACCTTTTGGAGAAAATTCTCTAGAAGGTATCGGAGTAGACATATTGGCACCTAGACCTAATGGATTGAACAGCATGTCTTTTGGCTTAAATGTAGGGGTCTTTTTCCGCATTTTAGTTCCAAGTGCCTCTATATCAGTTTCTTTAGAATGAATTCTCATGTGTCTATGCATATTTCCGTTAGTTGTGAATGACATTTTGCACACTTTACATTTAAATGGCCTCTCACCTGCAAAACAAAAATATTAAGATTTAGAATATGAATTAACTCCCTTTCTTCAATATATACACTTTAAATTGTTTTTCCTCTTTTAATTTTCACAATGTGAAAAAGGCAGGATAAGTAATTTCTGCTTGATATTCATGTATTTACCAATGATTTTTGACAAATTTTGTTAGATATAGTGACATTCATTTGTTTTCTTCGAAATAATAAGTGTGACACATCCTCTTGTGGAAAATGAGCAAAAAACTTCCTGTTACTTTTCTGTAGAGTTAATACTGATACCAAAACCATTGTTGTCAATTATACATTTTTTATCCAATTAAAAAAATTCCAGACTTTTTTTTTATTCAGTTAGTAAGTTAAAAACCAATATTACAGTATGCATTTCAAATTTTGTTTCAAATTTAATCACTTAATCGCTATAAAAACAACTGAAACATTTTCAACTTAAAGATTGATTCATTAAGACTTATTCATTAAGGGTTTTCCAGTAAAAAATGTCTCAAAGGGACAGAACACACATGAAATTCAGGGGTACCACCAACAGATTAAAATTAAGATGAATATGTAAGTTTATAAACAGTGTTTTGAAATTTTACCCCCCGCCAACAACATTTTAATTCCTTGGCGTTCTGCCCCCTGGAGACACTTATTTCTGGAAGAGAGTTTACAGTATTGTGTAACATTATGTATCATCCATATTTACCAGAATGAACCAGCATATGTCTGTCTAGTGAGCTCTGAGAACTGAGAATTTTTCCACAGATAGTACAGGTATTAGACTGCGATGCTGCCGAGTGGGTATTATGAGTTCTGATGTGGACTGTGAGATCGTGAGAAGATGAGACTACTTCTTGGCAGATTGGACACTGATAAACAGCTTCCTCACCATCACCATTTATTGGCAGAATCTGAAGAATAAAACATTAAAGTTACACATCTTCTCCAACTTTGATAGTAAGAATTTATCCAGTTGAAGTAAAAAATATTGTAATTCCCAGAAATTGAAAGGAAAAATTGAAACCTAGATTTTTTTTTTCATTTTTAATCTGGCATTTGTAATTCAAGATGCAATTACTTTTATATCAGGGAATGCTGAAACAAAAAATAATATTTCCAATAAATGTGAAAAAATAATACACATAGTACCATACTTAATTACTAAAAAAAATGACAAATAACTTCTTTTTGTTTCTTCTCAACAATTAAATGCATATAATGAACCCTGATTTAGGTGTTCCTACATTTAGGATACATGTCACGTATTTAAAGATGCATATACTGAACAAAACAATGAAACATCTCGACATATAAATCATGTGACAGAAAACCTACTGGTACACTGTCAGAAAATTTGTCTTGTAGCCGCCGCATCATGAATATTTCATGAAAGATTCATGTAAAGTGATGTATTATTTTTAACTTAAAATCTTGAATTGATAAACTCATTAAGTATCTTAAAATTATCATTTGTTCAACCAGGTGTATAATGCCCTGTTGTTTTAAACCACAAGATCTTTAACATGCTTGTTACATAAGTTATTCTAATAACAATAGTTATTTTAAATTCAGTTGAATAAGAAAAAAAAAATGGTTAGAATCATAAATTAATCTTTTAATCTGCAACTCTTACATCATTCGTAGAAAATTACCGGTATTTACCACATTTTTTTATATTTATAGGATGAGAAATTTTGTAGTACTCCATCTTTTCCGGTCCATAGTCAAATACGTTTCTGCTTCATTACAACGACAGAAAAAAATTTAACTGTCAGTTGAAAGGGTTTGGGAGACTGATTGGAGTCAGTATTTGAAGTTAAGATGTACTAATGTAACATCAAAAATAAGCTTATATTTCATTTATTACATAATTCTGATGAAATCCTCCAAAAATGGTCTTACGATAGCAAGTAGGTCATGATGATCAACGTCAAGAATGTATAATTCAAAATTTAATACAGATATTTTATTTCTACACAAGTCTGTCGACAGCTGTCAAACAAGGGAAGCATTTTCAGGTTTTGGGAACTAGTGTGCATAAAAATCACGATAAATGATAAGAAATAAAAAATACTTGCTTCTGTTTTTTTTAAAGGATAAAATTCTGTGTGTCTTGCTCATGTGAATAATGTTTCATTTTAAATTTGGATTGAAAGTTTTTAGCAATTCCAGCAAATGTGGAAAAAAAATAGCCAAAGACAGCTGCATTGTTCAAGTATCTCTGTTCAATATCTGATTATGGCATTACTTTTAGGTATTTAGGGTTATTTTTTTCACTATAAGTTCTATGATATGTTTGATTTTTGGTCTACCAATCTTGGATTTATGTGCACTGAAGAGAAATGAGTTGTTGAAATGGCCATCTGCAGAACAAAATTTACTACAATTTCAAATTTGTGTCGTTTCATTTTTCATCGAAGATATTTGCACATTTATTAATCTACTGCAGTAAAATTGAGTTTAAAAGTAATTCTTTCACTAAAAGAAAGAAAAAAGATCATCAAAAAAATTCATCATCACTCTTAACACTTCAAACCTAAAGATTAGACCCAAGCTTATTCATATTGTTTTGCTTTTCTTTGATTCAAATTATTTTCGCCTTCAATTAATCAAAACAAGATTTAGATATAATTCTTAAGATGGATTTGACCGATTTAGATGATTATTCCACCTTCAACGCTGAAAACAAGTCAGAACAACAAAATATGTACTCAGATTAAGTTCTGAAACAATACCCTCAGCAACTTAAATAACTATTGTAAAGTTTTCTTAATCTCCTTATTTCATCTAAATATAATCCTTTATCCTAATTAATAAAACTAATCTATGGATTAATGGATAAGGGAATATTTCATGCAGGGTCAGATGTGATAAAATAAGATGGCTGGTGTATAAAATTAAGAACAGTGGAATTTCATGCATATTCATGAATTTAGGATCTGTAAAAAAAAAATTTTGTCAAAAACAGAAAAACTTGTTTTTTGTGGAATTTCTTAATTTATCAAATTATCAACTGAATTTACATCACAAACCCTATATTTTCTTTTAATTTGTTGAAATAAATTTGTACCGTAATTAAATAACTTAAATGACTACCCAGTATGGCTATTAACAAATCATAATAATGCAGTTAAAAACATAGCTTTTCCAACACGTTAAAACACTCAAAATCTGTTATTCTAAAGGCAACATAAAAACTATATACTTCTACATACTAAAATATTACTATATATGTATATAAATAGAATTAAGCAGAGGAGGAAAATGGAGACATCAGACCTCGTTGAATCATTTATAGTAAAAAATATACCTGCCCACTCATTTTTTTAAAACAATTCAATTTTAAATACAATTTCTCTCTAGTTCTAGTTCTCAAAATTTAATGTAATTTGTTTTTTTTTCAATTACTGCAATTTAATTACTAGAAAGTAGAAAAAAAACAAAAAAGAAAAAAAATTAGCTGGCAGCAACTCACCTTTTCCACTTCAATTAACGAACAACGAAATCTGATGTTTGTCAATCATGCAGGATGTTTATAGTAATAAGCCATCAAAGATGACAAAATTAATGAAGCATGACAAAAAAGCCATATTTACGGTACATATGTATGGATAATCAAATATATATTATAGAGTGCTTTATCATCTGGTTTCCGCCACCAGTTACATTCATGCAAAACATGCCATGAGATAGCCTAAAGGGGGATAATAAGAGGAAGATCATGCATTTATGTATCTAGGTTGTTCGTGCGTCCTCAGTACGTCTTTACAGACTTCCAACAATACCTTGTTTTCATTCTCGTCATGGTTTTCATCATTACTCGTCTCATCTTTAACATGATTCTGAAAATAATTTCACTTTGTTTTCAATATTCAGTTCTAAAATGAACTTTTAAAATTGCTACAAAACATTTTTAGTCAACAAAATATTTAAGGGGACATCAGAAAAATACAATTTTATACATACTTAAACTGTCAATCTTATAATTTTGTTTTTCATATGCACAGAAAAAAGAAAGATGAAGGTTTTAATAGGTTAATAAAGACAGCAATGTTTGTACTAAAACTGATGTAAAGATGTGAAATATTTAAGTGTTGAAAGCTAGAAACACACAAAAATTAAAAACGTGTCCACCATTCTGCACATTTTGAAAGATGAAAGAATCTGAGCCAAAGAAAATTCACACACGCTAGTAAAATTAATCCACCACAAAACCTACTTGTTGTGAATAAATAATATAAAACAAATTACCTTTTTTCCTCGTCTGTGTGTTTTAGCTGCTGAAATACTTGCACTGATTGAACTTGGACTAAGCTGTGCTGAGGACGACAGTGGCGGAGGGGTCCATGAAGAATCGGAGGCACTTCCGTCTAAAAATGATGCTGTGTTAAGATTGATTTCAGCAAGACTGTTTTTTGTACAAGATATATCCCTGTTTTCACCAATTTGATATGGAGAATTACATTCCCTGTTCTGCTTTAATGGAACATCATCTTCTACATGGCCTGAGGTGTCAACAACGAGCGCACCATATTCATCAAAATCGTCATGGTCCTGAAACAGTAATGACAGGTAAATGTAATTAGTAGTTTATGATAAGGGCGGATCACTAACACATTTCCTACATGTCATCTTCAGCAAGCCACTACCTCTATATAGAAAGACGGCGACCAAGAAAACGACACACATAGCCCTAAGGACATATACATATTATTGCTATCATTAACTGCTCTTAGGTAGTAACACTCGACAAAAGACAAGACATTATCACTGATAATTATCCAGTTGACAGAATAAACAAATTGCTGACCAAAAAAGATGATGTACAATTCAGGAAGAGAATCTTGTCCCCCAGAAAGAGAAACATCTGCTTCCCTCAGGGTCAATGCAAAGCAAAAGATACACATTTTGTCATATTTACCAAAAATAGGATTTTGTCATTTCATTTTCCACCTTTTTACTTTAGTATTAGTTTACCAATGCATTCAAAATTGGTACATCACCTAGTAATTCTGAAGTGTTCCTTTATGAAGTACTGTCAAAGCATTATTGTTCGTGGGGTTCCAATTTTCGTGGATTTCGTGGTTCGCTTAAACCACGAAATTAAGTTTCCAACAGAATCCATTTTTTCCATAGGAATTCAATGTATGGAGGTTCAAACCATGAAATTATTTATGAAAACCACGAAAATTTATGTCCACGAATAAAAGTACATCCACAGTACTTCATTTTTAAAGATGATGAACAACAAATCAATTCTTTTTTAATCTAAAAATATATTTTGCAATTTAAGCATATTTCAAGATTTTACTTATCTACTTATTTCCAAAAATACAGGAATTCCTGAATTGAATATATTTTATGAAGTCAGAGACCAAGACTTCTACTTAATTCCTTTACCAAATACTCTCTTCCCATCCAGTAAGGCATTAGAGCAACTGTATATCCCCCCTTTTCATGTTCCTATAACACTACACATAATCAATTCAATTTCAAGGTAGAGTCTAGCAAAAGAATACATAGATGCAGTTCTCAAAATTCCATTACAGTTCTCAAAATTTCATTACAGTTCTCAAAAATCCAATATCAATTATTGTAATTAAAACAAACAGTCCAATCCCTTTACCTTGACTGCAACTCTATTAACAGTCACTGCAACTGGAATATTTTTGACACACCAAAACTATGGACTGTAACTGTAAAGTCCTAGTTACAGTACAGATGACTGACTAACAACATCTCATGTACTTGTTCATGAAAACATTGCATAATGCATGAAAGCCCTCTAGATAATAGTGACCACAAGTTTGATACAGTAACAGGAAGGAGATCATTGCCTACAGTTAAGTATGTCAATATCATCAATTTTATTTTGTAATCACAATTCCCCTTTAGGCCTGTATACTCATACATAAAATAATTATCAATACATACTCCAATATAAATTTAATTGTTTGTGGACATGCAGTTTATGTTGCGTTACTTTACATGTATTGCAATAATCATACTACATGTATGAGTTCGGTGAAGATGTGTGAATATTCTAAATCCACATTACATCAGGATCATGTAGAATTCTTGCCTAAGAATTCACTTAAAAGTGTAGGAACTACATAAAAATTGGTCAATTTATGTTCTCCTGCTGCAAGATTCCACTGTCTACCACTGTAACAATACAGCAACTATTGCCCACAACAAGTTCTGCCTCTCGGACCTTACAACCTTAACCAATGATCATGAGGGTTTATGAAAGGAATTAGTACAAAAAAATAGATTTTTGTTCTATTGACTCTAGTTGTATAAATCTGTTAATGCATGGCACACTGCAGTTGTTACCAACTGCAAAATATAACCTAACTTTACACCTATGTTTATATATTTTGCCCAACTGTGGTTCTTTATGCAGTTTTTTATGTCCAAGTTAAAACAATCCATATTGGTATGTTGGTAAGAAAATCCTTTCATGCCATGCCAAACTATGTCTGAAAGCTTGACAGCTTCAATCTTTCCAAATTTTTTCATATACTAGAAAAAAGAAGGGAAAAGGGGAATGTGTCAAAGAGACAACGACCCAAAGGGGAGTAAACTGTTTGATTTCCATATCATCAGAAAAGGGGGAACCCTCACATCCCTTGATGACAAACTATGCAATAATTCAACAATAAAATTTATCCAAATGCCTCAGGCTGGATATATACCAACAAACTCTCTATTGATCTTGACAAATTATGTTTTTATGGTCAAGGAAAATTTCAACTTCCTATCAATTTTAATGTTTATTTTTTTTTACCATATTGATAGGGTCTGATAACAAAATATTATGACTACAGAGAAAAACATTTAAGGACCTTCAAAATTATCCATCTTAATTTTGAAACATGCAGTCGATGCAACTGGATAAATATTTCTTGCACACAATTTTAAAATAAATATAATTCTTGTACATGTATGTTTTAGGGAAACCCAGATACCATTATCAATAAATACTCCTATTTTCTGAATGCATCTGCCATGTCTTTTCATGCAAATCAACATCATATACATTTATCCTGTAAAAAGATACCCACGATCATACTTGGTTTTGATTCACTGAATTTACGAAAATGGGACCCTTCAAGCAGAACCTTCTCAGAAGATGCAAAGGAAGGTAAAATTGATACATACATCCTGTATCAAAAATGACCCATCAGATATATTTTCTGGATTGGATGACAAATATAAAATTTCTGCCCAAGGTGTTCTGATTATTTATAATCAAGAGAGCATTTAAGCCGAAAAATATGTGCATAAAAACTGAGGTTGCATCAGGACAAAAGGACGATGGTTACAGATACATTTTAAATACTTCTTTCCATATAAAACCTTCACTGAGCCCCAACTACTCTTCATCTTCATCCTGTCGATAACCTGTCTCCTGGAATGCTGTGTAACGACAGGTGTGTGAATAAATAGGTAATCTTTATTTCTGGGTACACCTCACGAATGGTACTTGTAGGTTAAAGATAAACTTAAATAAAACTATATTATTTATACAAGTAAAACTAGCGGTACTTATCCTATTTTTTTATATCCACTTAAAAATCTTAAATTGATGATCATGATGTTAAGAAACAGGATATTTTGAAATCATATTTTAATGAATATGAGACCAAAGGAGTGAATTTAAGATGTTTAAATACAGATGAAATTGAGAAGTTTTTGCATTATATTATCGAAAATAGCATGATTTGTCATATTATTCCTCATCATTTTAAAACCAGCAAGCATCAACAAGAAATTAAACTGATATATAGATTATATCTCTGCTGTAGCTTTGCACATGCAACGACATGAACGACATGTATTACGATCATCATCTCCTCCGATTTCTTCCAACAATGATGTTGCCAGTTTTTACACTGAATTTTTACATAATGTAATTCGTGTTAAATGCATAGAAAATTATTGGCTTCATGATTTCATTTCCTTGTTTTTTTTTTACTTGAAATCTTATGATGTGGTAAATTATTTAATTTGAATATTTTAGCATTTGTAGAAGTTTTAACTGTGTTCCCAAATTTGTCTACCACTTTCACTAATCTGTCTACTTTCAACATAGAATTAATATTTATGACAATACTTTCCTTGATTGATCAAAATTGGTTTAAATAACATGTGTCAGAATGATAAGAATGCCCCAGCCCTGCTCTCCATTACAAGGGACCAATATTTTCATTGTCAAGGGATCAAACAAAGCTCTCAATGACCAGGGACCACACAAAGCTCTCAATGACAAGGGACCAAACAAAGCTCTCAATGACAAGGGACCACACAAAGCTCTCACTGACAAGGGACCACACAAAGCTCCTGCTCCCAAATACAAGGGATCAAACAAAGCTCTCAATGACAAGGGACCAAACAAAAGTTCTAAATGACAAAAGATCACATGCAGCTCTAAGTGACAAGAGACCAAAGACCAAAGAAAGCTCTCAGTAACAAGGAACCAAACAAAGCTCTCAATGACAAAGGATCACACAAAGTTCTCATGACAAGGGACCAAACAAAGTTCTCAATGACAAGAGTTCAAACAAAGCTCTCAATGACCAGGGACCACACAAAGCTCTCAATGACAAAGGACCAATCAAAGCTCTCAATGACAAGGGACCACACAAAGCTTTCAGTGACAAGGGACCATACAAAGCTCCAAATTACAAGGGACCAAACAAAGCTCTTAGTCACAAGGGACCAATAACAGCTCACCAACAACTCATCTGACTAGGGGCCAATAAAAGCTTGTCTGACATTGTTAATGTGTATTTACATGATTTATGTTCAGTTTGTGCAGTGTTGTTCTATGATAGCCTGTATAATGAATATTATCTCTGTTAAATAAATCCTGTTCCACTATAATTCTCAAAAAGATTAAGCAAATTATTGTGGGTCTTGGGACTTTCTTTTTAATCCTTTTACAAAGGGTAAAATTTTGTGCAAACTACACAGAGGTGTATAGCTACACACCATTTAGGAAATGAAAGCATCAAATGTGTCGGATATCAAATACCAACTTCTCAAATGCATTTCAGTTATTTGATGAAAACTAGAGGGAGCCCAAAGATCAAAGACAGAAGGAACAAATAAAGGATAATCTTATTTGTGGTTATTTATTTACCAAAAAGTAAAAATCCTAATACCGACTTCTACTCTATAAATTCTTAAGAGCACACATTTTAAAATTGATTCTTAAAGATGAAAATAGTCCATAATCCCCTTAATTATTCAACATGCCAACTGTTATAGAAAAAAAAGATTTGACTGAAGTGCGAACATTTAATTTGTCTAATACACTCCTATATAAACATCACACCTTGACCCTAACTAATTACCCAATTTACTGATAATTTAAAATTAAAGATTTTGAATGCATCATGCAACCATACAAATGTTAAACTGATTCTACATTCTTTATCCTCTACACTGCCATGACAAGACCAGAAATAGCGTAATTGATCGTAAGATCATATCGGTCAGAATGAAAAAAATGATTTCACATCATGTTAATTCATTGAATAGGTATAAAGGAAGTTGACACTATCATCTCAAAAGTCTGAAACGAAACCAAATAAATTACCGACATTCTCGCCCATGATGAAAATTGATGCCTTAGGTAAACTCAACATTTATTCAGTTCCAATCAGTACTCAACTATGGTTTCCTAGTAACTTGTAACAACCAAACCAAGGACAAGTGGGGATACAATATATGTTTGATAAGTCTCATGTCTATTCTTGCCTCCATTATAATTTGTTCACATCATTTTCATTGCTATTCAATTGGCTTTCAATGAGACCTTAATTGATGTGTATGGGTAAATATATAATACAAACTCAAGAGTGATAGCCTATCACAATGTGGTACGTGTACGGATTTCAATCATGAGGGGATCAACATCCTTTTAATAAACATCACTTTTTATCTTATTTTTAAATAATTACAGAGTAAATTTGAAGGTTAGATAAAGCCTTGAATAGTATCAATTTAAAATATTAAAATTTATTTTTGGTTTCCTCCTCTTAGTTTACAAAAGGGTTTTTAAAGAAATAATGATTTTTGACATATAGATTGGTCTAATGTTTCATAGCTCAAAAATGGTACTATTTTAGTGAAAGTGAATTGCAATTCTATATCATTGCAATTATAATTGTTAAAAAAGAAAAAAAAGTGTCCTATTCAAAATGGTTATGCACACAGTACAGACATCCCCTTGACAGTTTATAAAAATTTGAAAAAAAAAAAAAAATTGTAAAATGAACACAATAATGTAGTTATGACACTTTTTAGGAGTCAGATGCCCACGATTACTCTGAAAAATGATGACCATTTGTAAGAACAATTAATTGATGTGTATTAAACACTTGTTTTAAACAATTCAATATTGACAAGGTCTTCATTTTTTAAAACCTCTCTTAAACTGTTAAGAAACAACAGCAATAAGAAAACACATGTAAAGTTTATTAACCTAAATATTGTGATTTTTTTCAATCATTAAACAGCGGAAAACATTCTCATTTATATTATCTGTCAAGAAAAAGTTCAATACAGAGTCAGTTATATTACTGTCAGCAAAAAATTTTCATATACGATTGGATAATAAAACTAGTGTCAAAATCATAAACATAAATAATTATCAGAGAAAAACAAAAGACATATTATTGCTACTATTTTTGATTCAACTATTAATGACTCATCGATCAACCTATTCCCACATCCTAAAACATCACTAAGAAGATAACAATACACAAAAAAATCGTAAAACAATGATTCATTTTATGTCTGTATAATTTGTGTCTCTTATCATAATGACATATTAACAACTAAAATGTTGTCTATCAGGATCCAGAGCTGAGGTTTATGAATATATTCAATTATGTATGCAAATCAGCCAACCCAGACAGCAAAATCACATCTCGAATACTGATTCTATTGACAATACCCGTCAAATCAAACATAACATTATCTCTACTTCATTGTTCATTACCTTGGCAAGGTGTTCGAAGCTTCTGCAGCCCTTATAAAGGCTGATGGTAAACTGATAACACGAGGTGATTTAATTAAATTGAAATAAACACAAACTTGGGATGAGACCCATTACAAAAGATCTGATGTATAATAGTACACAATCGTATCTTTGGATAAAAAGATTCAAATTCTGTATGCATTGATCTGTGATTAAACTTCAACGCTTAAGGCATTTGATCTATACATTACGTACATTTTATCTACATGTATAATATAAAACCCAAGATTTCAACATAAGTTATATGTGTTTATAGTAATGATAAAAAAATTATAAAACAAAATTTACAGTAACTTTAAAATTTTAAACATTTTTTACTTTTTAAAACTTTCAAAGAAAAAAAGACTATAAAAGTATCTTTTGGTTGTTTTTCTACTTAATTTTCATCATCCAATGATCACTTTAATCAGTAAGACAAGTTCAGTGGAAAACCAAATGTTAGGCGTGAAAAAAAAAACTTAATTGCTGAACATCATCTTTATATGGTTTATTATTTTGGAGGAATTCAATGAATCTTCTCAACTAAAAGTACATTATTCAAATGATTTAGCAATAACTATGAATGATCATTCATCAAAAACATTTTATCAAATTTGGCTATATAAACAGCATCTTTTTATCATTTCAACTTTTCATCAGATGATGACAAACCCACCATTTATCAACAAGCTATTTTTGTAACTTCATAATTCAAATTTTAAAATAAAATTATTATTCTATTTAATGTTAGATATAATATTTCACCTAATTGGAAATAGCGGGTGAAAATTTTCTATCGAGTTATCAGGTTTACTTTATATGATGAGGACCACTCCATCATGTTTAATTTTAGACAGGTAAAAGCTCTGTCATTACCAGGTGACGATAATTATCTTTACATATCTTGCCTTTTATATACATTCTTTGAAATGTACAGTCCTACAAGAAATTAACGTGAAATCAATTTGCACGGCAAACAACAATTATAAGTGGTTTGTCCATGAGATTGAGCTTGCAACAATTACTTTAATGAATAGAAACTCGTTCAAGTGTCAAAAAGATAACTGTAAAGCTCTTTTCAACCAATCTGTCTGTCAAAATATACTTTGATTCTAAAGGCGTGCTAAGACATATCAAAGTGGACAGCCCCAGGCAGATGCTTAAAATTACTACATTGTGTAACTTTCAATTTCCAAATGATACAGTAAAGAACAGTAGGGTGATTAAGTCCACTATGGGAGTCCAGTTGTTATGTCAATATGATAGGATTAAAATTTCTATACCTATTATATATACTTTAACTTGGTTCAGGAGATTGGACGTTTTATAAGTAGCCAATCATCCTAAAGTTGGATGAAAATAAATCAATAGCTAAAAAGTTGTACAAACAATTCATATAAGACTCCTAAAGATGATTCAACAGACTTTTAATAACATCATTTTGGCCTTTAATTGTTAATAGAAATTTTCACACAGGTCAGAACCATGACCCTATGTATATTTACTGTTAGAATTATATGTTTCATAAAAACATTTTCTTTGTGATTGCTTCTGAAACTTTAAAACTAAATTGTTTGGGAGAAGTAATCCAAAAAAATTTATAACATCTTAAAACTTTGTTGTTTTTACAATTTAAAGGAATTATTTTGTGGTAAATGTCACGTTCATCTATAAAATTTATTATCATACACGGAAATTGTTATTAATAGCAAATATAAATTATGAAGAGCCTATCCCTAAATGGATCTTTAATTAAAAATTTGTCAGAACTATATCAATGCCCTAACTAGTCAATAATCTAGAAAAATTCCTTTAAAAAATCTAAAGACTCCTGAAACAGTCATACTCCATCTGACATTCCAAATAGGGCCTGTAAGTCTCGTACAATTTTTGTACTTCCGGGACCAAAACCTGTACCTGGAAGTTACATTTTAAACAAAGATATATGACGTTTCAAACAAAAATTTGAACATCATACTCCTCAGACGTCATGTTTCGGTGGGAAACGTTTTCGAATTGCCGGTTTATCGTGGATTTTCATGAGTCACATGACGAGACTTACAGACCCTATACCAAGTCAATATTACACACAGTGCTAAAAAAAGGGCCAAGAAAACTTAATTCATGAAACTATAAAGGGCCATAACTCCAACAAAAATCAAAGCATCATGAACAAAACTGAAACTTGAACTATATGTCATAAAGGTAACTCCCGTCATGTGCATTATAAAGACAATACCTCAATGCAAACAGTTTACAATTTCAAAAGGTTAAACTATACACCCTCTAACTCTTGCACAATTCATGAATTATCTTCATTCAGTTTTTTTGTATGTTTTGGGGGTTTTTTTGTGTGTTTACCTGGTCACTTTCTTGATCTTCCTCTGTATATGGTCTGTAGTGCTGATCATTTACAGGAAGGGAGAGAACTTCTTCTTCTGAGGCTGTAACAGACATTTGAAATATAACTAATTTGCATCATAAAAATTGAGTAAAAAATTAATAAAGAAACAAAATTCTCTGCTAAAACTTTTTTAAATGTGGATTTTAAATATTTCAGTAAGCATTTTAGTAGAGAATGAATTGTTTTGTTCTT
>MJUU01033191.1:13070-40108 GCA_002080025.1 Modiolus philippinarum | reverse complement strand
TACTTATTCTTTCAATTATGCAGGTTATGCTTACTTATTCTTTCAATTATGCAGGTTATACTTACTAATTCTTTCAATTATGCAGGTTGTGCTTACTTATTCTTTCAATTATGCAGGTTATGCTTACTTATTCTTTCAATTATGCAGGTCATGCTTACTTGCTCTAGTCTATCTCAATAATACAATTCTCCCAAATAACGGAAGGGGGAGTGGGGTTAATATTATTTTCGTCTTTGGTAGTGCAATTTCAACGCTGACTCAATGTATTGTGTATAAGGTGTTACTTCAGTATTTCAATAAGTAAGTTTTCTATCCTATAAGACAACTGAATGCATGCCAACATGAAGCGTACAACTTTGCATCATTAACTCAAATACTTTTCACAAAAATACCATTCCCAGTCATCAAGAACCTATAGTAATAAATTGATAAATATTATTCAAACTGATTTAATTTTATTAAACAGAGACGGTAATTTTAATAAAATCAATACATTTCTTTCCTGAAGCATTTCTAAATAACATTATTGCAATTTCTTAGTAATGCAAACATCCTTATATCATGAACGGGTACAATTTAACGGCTTTTATGAAATTTTTATGGGTAAGAAACATAAAAAGACTTAGTAAGATTCAAGAGGTTGCAGCCCAAGGTATTTTCATTAAAAAAAATTCATCCATTTACAATTTACGAGTCTCAACATCCTCAGAAGTATTAAACTTTACAAAGCTGAATAAAGAAATTCTAAAGACATATATAAATATTTGCAGATCAGTTTAAATTTAATGTATTTCAAAGGTTTTCTCAACATCACATATTTATCATGTGAAAAATACTTTAATGTGTTTCAATTTTCTTTGAGAAGAAAATGTTGGTGTCTTAATGTTTGAATAAAATGTCTGATGAAACATTGAGATTTTAATTTGATGATACGGGTGGTATGAAAATTTGTATTGTCATAGATAAAAATTATTTGTTTCTCCATCTCCCTACCCTGCTGTTCAACAAACAATTTTGAGATGAAAAGCAGCAGTAGGTGTGAATTGTTTAACTCATGCACATACATTAGGATTTTGCTACATGTTCATTTACAAGTACTTCATCTTTTTAGTTCTAGCTTGCACTTGCAATTGTCTTCTGTAAGCATAAAATTTTTGTTACATACGTCTCAGAAGCATGCCAACGAGCCAAATATTATAAGATGTAGAGGATGTATATAGAGTGATTTCATTAGCTATTGTTCATGAACACCAAAACCTCGTTACAGTACCACTATTTGTACAGCCAAGTTTTTTGCATCATGAAGAGGTTTGACTATATGTCAAGTGAGAGTTATTGTTCTGAAAGTAAAGGCAAACTGGGAAAATAGGCTTTCAAAAACTGTGGCATTAAGTTCTCAAATTTTGCCCCAATCCTCTTCATTTTGCTGTCATTAATCATTTTACATCTAATTTATGAGCCTTCCAAAGTTCGGTGCATATGGCTTGAACACCAATGGGACCGATGGAAACAGTTCGAGCCAAAGGAGTGTTCCATAAATCGACGTCAAACTATGTTTAAACTTGAAAAAAGAAAGAGATATCCGTGGTGTTTTAGTTATTGCAGTTCAAGCCATCAAAGTACTACTGTACTTTGTTTACTAAAGTGTGATGCTTACTAGTTATCTGTAAATAGCACAGGAAATGCAGATTTTTTTATTTAAATGACAAGAAAAAAAAAATTTGCTGTTAAAAAAGTTATTGAAATGCATCAGTATGTACATGTTTATTTTCATTTAAAGAAAATGTCTGTATGAAATCCCAATAAAACAAGCTTGAAAAACCATAAAGTATTTGTCACAACATCAATATATGAATAAGTACCGGTTTTTATGTATAGGAATGTCATAAACGCATCCATTAATGGGAATGATGTCCAAAAAACATCCATTTGCTATTTCTGCAGCCATAATTGTAAGATCAATCAATTTTTTGCCCTCTGGCTTTGTGAAGATGCTCGACCTTCTATGACAAAGGTTGTGCCTTTACAAGTGTAAACTAAGTAAATATAGAGACAAAAGAAGCCAGGTAAATTAAATTTGCAAGTCAACACAGGTGTGTCATAAAACTGATGTTGAGGTCTCGGTCATACCTAGTACAACAAAGGTGAAATAGACCAACATCCTTATGATAAAAGTTAACAAGTTGACGTCAATGGATTCTGCGAATAAAATCAATTTCCTGGAGAAAATGTTAGCAAACAAAGTCAGGAAAATGTTTTCTTTGTATAGGACAAATATGGATAAATATTTAATGAAATTATTTATGTCTTTGTGGAACAATTGTTTCTTTTAAGGTGATACCACGACAAATGAGAATTGATTCTATACAACATCCGATAGAAAGAAAGCAATTAACATCAAAATTTCTTTTATCCCAATTTCTATTGAGTCAACTGCTTAAATAAACTTCGGTGGCGACTTAGCATCTAGCCTAATAACAATAATTCAATTTGTGATCAATTCTAATGATTCTACCAGCACCACCTTTCCCATCATTGTTGACATGGCAATACAAAATGTCCAAATATTTATATTACTGCATTCATCATGTTCAGCAAACATAATGTCTAAGCAAAATTCCCTATGGTGATTTTTTTCTTTTTGAATAACAGTGTGCAAAAAAAAAAAAAATATGCAGGCAGGTATTTGTTCTCCTATTTTTAAAATTGAATAAACTTTTCAAAGGAACTCTGCAGATGCTATTTTATCAAGTTCAATGGATGTTCTATGGAAAATATGAATTCTTTTTAAAGCGATTTTTAAAATAAGCTACACATGACATGAAAGAGGTCTAAATATGCCTTCTGTTATTCAGTACAGCCTTCTACAGAGACCACTGCAACTAGTTCAATAGCAAACCTGTCAACAGAGGAACCTGTAATGCGTTACACAGTAAAACCTGTTAACATTCCTTTGTAACGGAGGTATACATTACAACCTTGTTCCAGAGGCCACTGGTAAACCTGTATACAACAAACTTTTTACTATATAAACCTGTTCACAAAGACCATTGTAAAAGGGGTATACAATACAACCTGTCTACAAAGACCACTAGTAAACCTGTCTACAGCAAACACTTTGATGTGTTACTCAGTCAAACCTCTTCACAAAGACCTGAATCACTGGTTATACCTGTCTTTAGAGACCACTTCAATTATTTTTACATCAAAACCTGTCTACAGCATGTACAGAAAATTAAAGAATGCGTTACTCAGTACAATTTCTGCAGCAACTGATTTAGAATCTGGGTACATCTTTCCAAATTTCTTCCTGAGAATAACTTTTTTAAACATCCATCTGGTGCCCTTTTAATGAAATATGGTTGCCCAGGAGAGGTAAAACTGCAATCAAATACATTTTGACAAATATTTGATTTAAGTCTTAGGACTATAGCATGAGATGAGTTCTGTATTATTTGATTTAAAGACATCAAGGTGGAAAACTTCTTCCCTTTTAATTTAAAAAATAATTTAAGCAAAATGTACATAAAAAAATTCATAAAATATCTGAAACATTCAATCTAACTAAAAATTTAATTACAAGTCAGAGATTTTTTTTAACATTATCTTGATAAAGTATCCATTTATGAATTGTGTAACAATCGTGTCTATGTATCAATTGTTCAGGCTATTTCAGATGTTCAATAGACACTATATAATAACATCTTTAGGTTTAATGTTACCCACCGAGACATATTTCAATACATCATTATTAAATGCTTTTTTCATTCCTAAACAACCAGAAAAATATCCTTATATTCATCACTACAGCAATGAATAGAAAGGTCATAATATTTGGCAACTGGAGACCGTACCTAATTTAGCTCAATTTCAATGGATGCTTAAAGTCCATAAAGAGGCTAGAATCTTTACTGATAACCTTGGTCCTATCTTAAACTGTAATCTGTATCAGCTGACACCTAACCAACCATACTGATGTGAACAGAGCCAGATGAAGTGATCATGATAAGAGCCCATTTAACCGACAAAGGGATAATAAGTACTTGTATCTGAAGCTTTTAAGAAGATTAGAACAGAAGTTAAATAGTACAAAATCAGATGACTAATATGAGGAAAATGTACAATTAAGGAAATATTCTTCTGTTATTTATAAAAAAATATATCTAGAACCTTATCAATAGTTTAGTTTTTCTTTCAGATTGCCAAAATGGCATGGAAATAATAAAACTTTTAAAACTGCATAATTTATGGTGAAATATATTATGCATTTCAAGTGTTAAATTGATGTTCTTCATCATGGTGTAAAGTCTACATTTGACCTCTTAAACAGGAACTGATATGGAATCAAACACCTGACTTTTGGAAAAAATGTTCTCTAATTTCTATTCAGTTTTCACATTTCCTGAATGGTGTGGAAACATTTGTTCTCCTCTCTAGAGAGGAGAACAAGTTTCGTGACATTTCCCGCCAAATTTATTCGGAATACAATCGTCTGTGTTTTTCGTCCAGTCATTAGAGAAACAGTTTCCACAACAAGAACTAGTTGATTATGAAATTTCTCGCATCTCGTTAAATAAATTTTCAAACATTTGCAAAATTTATTTAACTCGATGTGAAAAATCAACTAGTTCTTGTTGTGGAAACTATATTTAATTGTTTGAATTTTAGCAAAATTAATGTTCTTTTTTGGTTTTTTTTTAAACAAGGATGATTTAAAAGCTACTTTGCTAGGTGATTTGTTTGTCACTTTGCTAGGTGATTTGTTTGTCACTTTGCTAGGTGATTGTTTGTCACTTTGCTAGGTGATTTGTTTGTCACTTTGCTAGGTGATTTGTTTGAGCTCTCAAGATCTCTTTGGAATTAAAAACACATGAGAAAAATTCACAAAAATTAATTAGGAATTTCTTATTTTCATAAAATATCTATAATACCAAAACATAGAAAGCAGCCACAGCTTGCTAAGCTCACCTCGTTGCGCAGCATTGTCACATTTAAACATGTCAGTAAACGAGAATGGACTATAATCATTCTTTTTAATGGATTCATTCATGCATAAAATGTAGGTCACAGTCAGCATCTGAAGCATGCATTCATTGTTGTTGTCATCCCAAAATGCATCATAAATACCAATATGGTTGGTGTGGAACATGTCAGTAAGTGAAAATGGACTTTAACTATTCTACCTAACCAAATCGCTCAGCATCTGAAGCATGCATTTCAGTCTTCATCCCAAATACATCAGACATACCAATATGGTTGATGTGGGGCATGTCAGTAAGCAGGAATGGTCCTTAACCATTCTTCCTAACCGGAAGTGGACGCGTACGCTAGGGGTATCATATAAGCCCCCCTCACTTCGTGAGGTTAGAATCAAATTTTTTCTGTAGCCAATAGGTACTAGTCTGCAATGTATGACATTGCATTTCCTTCTTTTCATTCTTATTGCATGATTTCTGACTAAAATGCATGTTTGATACACCAATGCAATGGACAAGTTCTATTTTCATAACAAGATATCTATGTGTCAACAAAGTAAAAAGATCAACCTAATAAGGGAAAGTACATTCTAAGTTGCTGATGTTAAAAAGACAACATTTCACCACAGAAATACTGTTACAGAAAAAAATCTCATGATGGATGGTTTTACATCTTCCTTGTGGCAGTTTATGCAAATAAGCACATGACTTGTCTAATAATATCCCTTGAGGATGACAAATCAAGCATCCTAAGAAGATGAATGTGTCCGTTGCTTTCCTTTTTATTCAAATCAAGTTTTTTTAATATGCATTAGCATTTCAAATGCGTTCTCATGTCAGCCATATAACTAAGTTTTTGCAAGATTTACATTTTTATGCAGCCATACCAGATTCCTTGTATACAAGATTTAAAAAGATTGTTAAAAAGTGCTCAAAATTAAAATTGAATTAATTTATAAACGAAAAATGACAATAAATTGTAAAATAATACAAATATCTATTAATTTTTTGTTCTAAAAATTTTATCTTATAAAAAGAAAGGATATCAACTGATCAGATGACAAAGAATTTGTTAACCAGTGAAATGGGAAATAACTCAAAATTCTCGTCATTGACAAATCTGCGACCACAGGCAAATATTACACCTTTTTACATTATAACAGTCTCAAGGAGACAAGAAGGTTTTCATGTCAATTAGTAAAATTATTAATAACATGTTTTACCTGAGTACTAAAAGCTGTCATTTTGTTACTATAAATGTAATCAACATATAAAAAATCTCCACTTTTTGAGCTCTAGGTTAATTATGTTGATCAGAGTGACATTTCTTGAAAATTAGACAACAGATATGACAAGTTTGAGAAAACACATGACGATTGATAAAAAAAGATGCAAAAATATTACATCCCATAGATCAGTGAAAGTGGTTTCAATAGCACCTGCAATATGAGGTAATGTGGCTCTATGTTGGGAGGCCATACTGAGATGTTTAGACCAAAAAATAAAAAAAGATTTTATAAGGTGCTTTTCTTTCTGATGTAAACAAAAAAACGGCTACTGCTTGTATGCATTTGTTTTATAAAATGAAATGCATGTTTTCTGCTACTTTTATTTGAAATTGAAGTCAGTGCAGTGTCACACACTGTGCAAATGGTCAGCATTGAGAGAACTGCTTATGCAAACAGCGCATGCTCATAGATAAAAAAAAGGAAGATAGATAGGTTCATCAGCAAAGCATTTGCATTGTTTGTGATTTATGTTTGACTTCATTTTTTTTTCCCACAAACCTTTACTTAAAAAAAAAATCGGGAGCCACTCCGAATAGATGACATGGTGAAATTCTTTTTTTGTAGGATTTTTACGTTTAAAAATCTTTTCAAACTACTAATACAACAAAAAATACAGCTAGTCCCAACCTCTCCTTAAACTCTGAACCAACATACAACATAATGTCTGATACAATGTAAAGATAGGACAAAAAATATTTTATCGGGAAACAAGCTAGTTTACATAATGAATTGTCCAATATGAAATAAATTTCAATCTTTGAAGTACACCTGTGCAAAGTTCAAAATTATGTTTGCATCATGTTGTGGTCTGATCTATCTACCTGTATTGATTTATTGATGGAACAAGGACATTATCACGGGATAAAACTAACATCTTCAAATCTTTTTACATCCCCTCGTCTTTGGTTCTCTGTTATCGGTCGATTGATCAACTTGTCAGCCACAAAAATCTGACACAAATATCCCACATAACGACATCACCACTAAGAACACTGCCAATAACATCCTAAACAAATCTTATATATGGTTCTGTCAATAAAAGTTTGTTTAATTTTGACATGTTAATATTGCTTTATATAAACCTCACAGTTTTTCACCCAAATATGTATATTGATCAGAGATACTTCATAAGTATCTTGTTTCATGAGGAAGAAGGCCTAATTTTTTTTCTGTTTATAAATTGGTTCTTAATCATGTACAAATCGCTTTCTTCATGATTTTCTTTAAATTATGTAATTTGACTTTTATTTGTTTTAAGCTTTTAATGATATTTTGAAAAAAAACAATATAACTTTCTCAGGGATATTTAGTCTACAATTTAGTATCTTTGAAACAACATAATGAATATTAAAATATTTTTCCAATTTTCTGAATTTACCTGTACAAAGAAAAAAAATGACAAATTTTTAGAAAGAAGAATATTTTCATGGCAAATTATAAATCTAGACTTTCTTTTTCTTTTCAGTTTTTGAAGTTGGACCTTCATTTGTTTGAAGTTGGACCTAATTTTCGGTTTTATAAGGAGAAATGACCCTTAAACTGTTGTGAAATACAGCATTGTGCTATTTTATCTAAAATGTTGCTAGGGTCTAAAATTAGGAGTGACTTGGGGCCAGAGGCCCCCTTAAATTTCACCTTGGCATCCAAATTCTTTTAACCAGTAGCCCAGTTTGCTACTAAAATATTTGGCACTTTACAGTTCTGGGTTTGCAGAATTATTTGAAGGGCTACTGAATTCTATTCTTTCAATAACTACATATTGAGTCTTATTTAACTCGTCCCTTCCTTTCATTACAAAGATTCTCATTGTTTTAGTAGAAAAACCACTAAAGTGAAACAAGTCTATTATCATATCTTGAATGACAAGCCTTTCTGCTTATTTCATCTGATTTCTTTCACAAGTACTATTTTTTCCTTCAAAATCAATTTGAATGACATTTTGTTAATATAAATGCACTACTTGTCATTAAAAAAAAGGGCTAAAATTTACTGTACTCATAATATATAAAAATTTCATCACTTGATTATCAGCGAATAAAATCACAATTTAATTTAGAATGGTTGCACATCATAACATTGATACTTTAAATACAACACAGATTTAATAAATGATTAGAGTTTTGCTGCAAGTGTAATTACTTCTCAACGGTGATGGTTGCTACCAATTAAATTCTGATGTATTTGAAAAGATGTTGAAAGAAAATCCTTTTTTCAATTGGGCTCTATTATACATATCCTGACTCACCGATTGTCCTTGGTAAGATAGACATCTCAATACAGTCCGACGGGACTATAGAAAAGGTGACTGCACGCGGTAAATGGAAACTGCCAAGCGATCAGCTAATCTTACAAAAAGGGAAAATGTCTTTGAAATTTGAGATTTTTACATCAAGCATCATTCATTCTTTGCTCAAAGATTCCTGGCTCCAAGATCAAGGTATTAGACAACAAAAAAAAGGCCACAATTAGAGATACAATGAAACACGTGTTCTTATTAAGTTTACTAAAGAACCTTTCAGATCTTTAGATGTACAATACCAGATAAACCAGTCTCCTTACACAAAAATAAGGTTACTGTTCAATGGTACATTCATACAAGTTTTAAATTGCATGTAGTTGTTTTGAATATAGTAATAAATGTTCATGTCTAAGAATTGTTGGCTTTTACCATTACATAAATACACATATCAGAAAACTAAAGAAAACCCCACTATGAACCTTGTGTATCTTATAAGTGAGAAAGGATGAGGCATTCGTGGTTTATCACCGGAAACACTTATTGTATTTCTGTATTTGTGAAAAGATTTGTAACACAATATAGAAATGTATCCCAGCAGCAAAGATTAAACTGAACAAAAGAGCATGCTTAGTCCCGTCCTAGTACTAAAATCAACATCTTTATAAAGAGCCTTGGGTGATTGGTAACGATAATCAAGGGGAAATTCCATACAGGTGCTTCATCCTTTTATCTTCTCCTACCTGGTATAAACTGACTTATTATACCAAAGTACTTCACATCTTGTGATGCAATACAAAGATTCAATAGATGCTGGGATGAATGGGAAACAATGGGTATTTGATGAAACTATTATAATCAAAAGAATAAGGCATATTGATTCCATATATATATATTGAGGATTTATTCGTAAGCTGTAACTTGTGATAATTTTAATCCCAAGACGAGATAATTCGATGATAAAAGTATGATAATTGTGAAGGTATCACATATTCTTCTATCTCATCCGAAAGGTAATTACCTGCAATTAACACCTTTGAAGATTTCTTTGATGTTGTTAAATAAATGGAATCTGCCAGAATTTCTGTTGTTATGAGTAAAGTTATCTGTTTATCTGTTTACAATAGGAGTTTGGGGGATCAGTTAAATTTACATACATTAGTCGGTGTCAGGGACCTGTCTTTATCAGCAATTCTACATCATAAATCTAATTTTTAAAATTCAGGTGAAAAAAATGTAAAACCAGAGGTTAATCCTTTTTCAATATATATGTCACAGTAATAATTCAAATGACATGTGAATGAAATGAATGCTAAAAATTGTGCTTCTACTTTCTAACTAAAGGTCTCCAAAAAGTTTTTTTTTAATTCATAGTTCAAAATCTTCCATCTATGCCTTGCTTTCTACCATAACAAAAGCTTTCATCTAAAAATTACTAGGTTACTTAGTTCAAATGTATCAGTATCAAGGATACAAAAAAAAGCATCTTAGAAAAAAAAAGATCCAACTTGTAGGTCACGTATAGAGTCGTTAAGCGTAACGTTTTAGAATGATAGCACATGATAATTGTATAGATGTGAATCTCAGCCTTGGTACTGTTGATGGGTTATTGTGATAACGTGGATACCCATATTCCTATAGCCACACCTCCCATACCGTTACATGGTTAATGATGCCTTTACACGAGCAGTAATTTCAATGTTCTTAAGATCTTAATGGATGTTGTCATTGTCAAGATTTGTCATTTCCCCGTTCAACATGATTTCACAAAGATACCATATATCTTACTGGTTTTTCGAGTTTTACTTGAATCTTCAACCATATATTTTCTCTCTCGACATTTTAGAAAACTATTCTAGTCATCAATGTTGATACAAATCAAAAATACCAAAAAATGTTCTATAGGCAAAGGCACATACTACAGCCCTTGTGGAATGAAATAACATACATAAAATAATCGAGTATATTTCTTTGCAGTTATTCAAGTTCTTTAATGCAACAATAACACATTTTCTAAACTTTGCATTTTATTAGATACAATATTTCATGATATACTACATACTCGAAAACCCTAAAATTAGTAAAATGGAAGAAGACGTTGAAATGGGTGGCCATTTGCCTTTCTGTGGCGAAAGATTTTGGTGTGTGAAAATTTAATTACTTTTTATTCATGTTTAGAATGGTCAGCATTTTTTCTTACTAACTTAACATTTCAATGTATTGTAAAAAAAGGTTTAAATTCATGCCTATTCTTACCTACAAAAGAAAACTAACCATACAAATTAGGGATAACAATTAAAGGGGGCAATGTGAAGAAGTTTTCAGGTTCTAAATGAAAACTGCACTATTTGTGGTCGTGCCATATCAATACAAAATAGCCAAATTGCAAAAATTTGTTCAAATGAAAACAATTTTAAGCAGGAAACATTGGCAACATATATATGACAGCATGTTACAGATAAATTGATAAAGAGATCATTCAATGATGAAAATCTACACAGACAAATACGTCAAAAGATTTTCTTAATACTTCAAATCTAAATTTTTGTCTACAAAGAAATGGATAAATCACACAAATCAATAAAGGTCGTGAAGAATTACGAGTTTCAATACCAGATGATTTTAGCTCCAGGATGTTGACAATATCTTCAGATATCAAAAATGAAAATCAATTTTCAAATATTGTACAGGTGTCTACAGATAAGAAGTGTTTCTTCCCTACATCATCTAAGAGGGTTAGTGGGGACACCGGTCTTCTTGGTTTTAGTCTAATGAAAAAAATGCATTATTCATTGTTCATGAAACATGACTACCTAAAAGAACTAGACAAAATCAAAATCTATTATTTTGGAAAATGAAAATACTAAAATTCTATTGTGATGAACTAGCTGTAATGCATCACAATAATCATGATAATTCCAGTGTCAAAACTTCGATTTCATTTTCCCACTTATACTTGTGTATTGTATTTATCATTATAATATTATTTTTTTTCTCTATATCTGTCACTGTTGTTTATACTTATAAAACATAAAGAAAGCACTGATAGGACCAGGCTTCTATAAAAGTGAGATTCCAGGCTTCTTTTTTGCTATTTTTTGCCACTTTTTTTCAATTTTTGTATACTTCTTTTTTTTTTAAATATCCACAAAGAGCTGAACCCCCTTCTAGAACTACCAATGTAGAGAATGGGAAGAAGAGAGACTGCAAATTTTGGTTCCAACAGGGTCTCTCTTATACATATTCTTAATATTTCGTATACAAAGATTACAATAAAGTTTCCCTGTATAAAATTCTGATTCATATCTTCACAATTGATGACAAAATCAATTTCATACAGAACCAGTAAATCTACTACCAACAATGGACTATAATACAAAATACAAAGTCATTCCTAACTTTACAAAACTGTGATAACATGACAATCATTTCAAATATATTTTGGCAACCAATATAAACCAAACAATAGAAAATGAAATATTAACTTTTTCCAATATGCATCATTGTATTATCTTGCAATGAAACTGAGCTCATATTTTAAATCAAGAGAATAATTGCTGCATTGAGGCGAAGAGAATAGAGGGCTCAGATGTTAATCTCGGCAGAAGACAATACCCTAAATCTGATTAGTATATAACTTTTCATTAACAATAGAAAGTAATTTCAATTGTTTTTAAAATACCTACATCTATTGTTGTAAATAGAAGCATATGACCCGTATTGTACCTTATCACAATACCATAAAGTCGGCAGTGAAAGAGAAAATAATGCTTTGAAATATTTCTTAAAGAAAAGTGGCGATGATTGCCAAAAATCTAATGAAAACTCCTCCTATCTAATTTCTTACATACTTTTCTGCAACTGATTTTCTTTTGTTTTGGTGTTATTGAACATCTTTTGTTTTAAGTGTGTTGTTAAGAGATGATAGTGACATGATCTAACGAGGGCAAAATGTTCATTAACAACTGATGAAGCATAAAATATGCGATAGGAATGAAGTGACATTTGTATTAACACGATCAAGTTGGTGAAGTTATTTACAAGTATATCTTTTGTTAATTAGAACTCTATTGTTTTTAAGAATACAAAAGGTGTCATATTATCTTTTCTTTGGCACTAATACCATTTCTTATTCCACACAAATACAGTTGAAGAGAATAAAATGAAACTTTGTATCATGAATTTCACGACTTTATAAAATCTTTTTCCTGTATTTGATACGAGGACAGCATAATTACATCGATCTTTAATCAGCTCCTAAATAATAAAATACAATTTAGTCAATACAAAGTTATAGAACAAAATGTCATGTGAAAGAATTAGGACTTTTCCAACACTTTTAAATAATTTGCTTCTATCGACCATTAAAACATATTTCAGAGTTTACAGAACATCCTTCACAAAATTTAGTGGTTTACAAATTGGGAGAAATTATGTTAGTTTATTCATTATAACAAGATCACTGATTACTCGACCTTCAGTAACACATATTAAAATATTTTCGTTTGTAAATCAAGATGAGTAATTTGTTTTAAATGGTGTTGCATGATGTTGTTGTTGGCTGAATTCCAAGGGTATTTAAACACCTGTATCTTGGTAATTATACTTATTAAATCACAGATAATTAAACAATCAAACTCATCCTCATCAATACAATGTATAGATATTCAAAAGATAATACCATTTATTGTAACCCTACTGAAGACTGAATAAATTTACTGTTCCTAGAGTAGATGTACACATTTACAGATATATCAATTTATTTCATGAAATATATGAACTGGAAGTCTCTACTCAAATATTGTGACAATTGCAGATTAAATATTCTTGAACATTTACAAGAGTTTTACTTTTGATGTCTAAAACTGTGTTGATATAATTTTTTTCATCATAGAGATTTTCATAAGACAAGTTTTTGACACAATCATCAGTATAAATGCACTGATGAATACATTGGAATTTTTCTTAACCTTCAAATTAAAAGTATTGGAAATTCACAATTGTCAGATCATAGACATAAAAAATTAGTCAAATTTAGCAGAATCATAGATTGAACAATGACTTATTCTTGTAGTAATGAATTTCTTCCATGAACAAAATGGTAAGAATGCATTTGCATTGTGAAATTAAAGGTCAGAGATTTGTACCTGTTTCAAGTAACTTTAGAAAAAAATTAGCAAGTTATAGAATTTTTTCCTAAAGATGAAGTCATTGAGATTTTGATAATTACTCCATTACTATCGAGGGAATAATCATATCAACCTATTTTCTTATGTTTTATGGGGCCTTGCCACTAGATAATCTGCAAACTAAATAGTTTCAACTGAAATGTATTCTTTGATTATTGAATATGTTAATTTTTTTCTTCAATTTTGATGATTTCTTTATTATGTATAATCAAACATAATGCAAAAGAATTAAAACTTCATTTGTTCCACGTTAATCACAACAAACACAACAAAGTCCCCTCTCACCTAATTCTGAAATTACTCTTTAATCATTTATTTCCTTAAATATGCAAAAAGTGAAGAAGTTTTGTAAACTATTTCATGGTTTTTCACCATTTTCCTAAGCCATGACCATGCATTAATTTATCTCTTTTTGTAGCAGTTATCTCCCTTATCGGACGGTGTCACGGAGGGAAATCTATGTTTTCAATATTTTTCGGCATATGCATAATACCTGACCAAAAAGAGACAAAACGTTTTAATGGGTTAAAAAGTACACAGAAAATTAAAAAAGGAGGTAATTTGATCCCTCAGACTCAGTGAAATTTTGCCTGTGTGGCTTCCGCATGGCAGCAACCAGGTCAAATCACACGAGGTAAATAAAACTTGCATTGCCATAGATCTGTTTCTAAATGGTAATTATCTCTAAACTGTCTTGATACTGGTGCAGTATCGGTAGTGATAGTGAGAGTCACTCGTTTCATAAATTCATCTTTAGTTTAGAACCATGACAAGTGCCTGATTATGATTTGAATGGATCAGGACATGTCTGACTTATTTGTGCATAAAAATTCAATATTCTAAAACTGAAATTGTTGCTCGTGTTCTGCTGTGATATGAATATTGTGTCAACTAAACATGAGCATGTCTTCGGACTAAAGTGAAAGTGCACAACTCCAGTCCCTTTCCAAATTCCCACTAAAAATGTGACGAGTTCTGTCCCTTGTGGTTTTACAAAAATGCGTCCTTAAGTCCCGAACTCGCAATCTGTCACGTCAGAGGATTTGTAATGTATGTAACTGTCAACAGCTTACAAAGTCATGCCGTTTATCCAGTTTACCAGAAGTCAATTATTATTAATGGACTTCTGGTTTTACTTAACTGTGGAAATCACATAAATCCATTCGCAAAGAGGCCGTTCTTCTAGTGGACCAAGTTGTTCCGTCAGGTTGTTCCGTAACACTCGAGATCACTAAATCGCCAACTAAAGGTATTTTGCCCGATCGTCCGTAATAAAGGTACAAATTTAAGTCCATATATTAAAAGTCATAGTAAATGGACTTTTGTCCACCGATATGTCTTTGGTAGTTCTTGATATCATTGACCTACATTTCATGCTTGATTGACTCTGTTTAAAGTTATTGTTGAAGTCCAGATACTCAAAAAGGTAGGGAAATAGTATTTTGTCAGTGGATGCGTCTTGGATACAGTCGCGAGGTTCGACGGTCTGATATGCCACTTTGACCTACATATCCGCATGAATGACTCGTGTAAAAGTTTTTGTTTAAAGTCCAAATCTGAGATACTAGAGCAGGTACAGTTCCATATTAAAACGGAATACTCATATAAATTCAAACTTTTTTGTGATAAAAGTCCAGATCTGTGATACTAGAGTAAGGAGAGAAAGAAGTATTTTGTCAGTGCCAGCGTCTTGGATAGTCAAGAGGTTCCTGATAAAAATTAAGTCGCTTTGACCTACATTTCATGTATGGGTGATTCAGGTTAAAGTTTTTGTAATGTCCCGTCTGAGATATTGGAGAAGTTCGAATTCCAGATTGGCGATTAAAACAGAATACTCATAATTCAAACTTGTCGGGATGCTGCAGTTAAATTCGACAAGCTTTTGCAAGCTACAAATAGTGTTTTACTTCTTTGTATAAACTGTTCCATTCATTCATTCATTCGTCAGATTTTTTTACTTGGGCTAAATATAAAAGCCCGTGTTATCCCTTTTATGTAAATTTGAGATAAGTCATTCATTTTATTCAAGAGTCAATATTTAACTTGAAACGTGTTATCATCAACTTGGAGTGCCCTTTCTTTGTTCAACATCATTTCAGATATCTGTATACATCGTTTTGAATTGTTTTTTTTTTTAAATAAAACGGACTGCTTCAATACATTTGTATTTAAAATCTTTAATACTTGGCTGTCTATACACATATACACCTGTTTTAAGTAGAGCCATTTTCATAAATATGTTAGAAGATCTTTGAAATCTGAAAATTTCGAACATGTCAACATTGAAACGGAATTCAGAAACTTACTGAGTTATTGCGCAAAATTCAATTCAAAAAATCTAAAAAGCATCGAAAATGATTTCAGAAAGTACAGTATTCCATGGAAATGGGAAGGTGGAATATAAAAGGTTAACTGTTTAAACCATTAGTTGTTGCCATATTCACCGTGTAGAGATCAATCTTTAGCTGTAGGGTTAAAATGCCTCAACTGGTTCGTGATGAGTAAATGTATAAATATTATGGTTGCAATGTTTTCTTTCCATTGTTGAGGAGACCAACAAGACTCTTAAATCTGGACTTGTTTTACCTACTACTTCATCAAAATGAAAAGTCAATAACATCAATATGTGTTTACAACACGTTACTCCTAGGTAACACAACAAGCGATGATTATTGACAGACCTCACCTCCAAAGAAAACCACCCGTAAAGACTTTTTTTTATCAAGGGCACAATTTTAACTAGCCTTTTTATGAAGTTCTTTTTAAATATTTAAATATATATCTTGGATCTCTTTATTTTGACAAATTTGAAAAGACGGAAAGTTTTCCTTGAGATAATAATAAAGGCTCCATCACCGATTACTATCCGCGTGGGTTTTATGAAATCAAATTTGTAAAAATTAAATTGTATGCAATTTCGGTATCAGTTTCAAGAATCTGAAGGTCTGTTATAACTATTGCGTGTTAAAAGCAGGTACAGCGATCAGGATGGGGCCTTGAAGGTGACACTAATTGCCTTGTATTTTATCTTTTCATCGCTTTTTATTTTTAGTCTGAAAAGGTGGTCTGGAGACTGCAGTAACTGATCAGCGAAAAAAAACTTCCGTTCGAACTATTTCATTTTTGATTTCATTTTCCATTTGCGACTTTGTATGACTGAAGATAAGAAAATCTTTACATTTTCTTTTTAGAAATGCATAGAAACATCTCATTATCAAGTATAAAAAGAATGGAGCACATAGAAACATCAACAATATATTGATAAGTTTCAAAAATAAGAAATTTTAGGAGCATTTCCATCCTGCACAGCTCTGTTTCTGGCTGATATAGGCGCCACATTGTATTCTAGCACAGCTCTGTTTCTGGCTGATATAGGCGCCGCATTGTATTCTAGCACTGCTCTGTTTCTGGTTAATATAGGCGCCACATTGTATGCTAGCACAGCTTTGTTTGTGGCTGATATAGGCGCCGCATTGTATTCTAGCACTACTCTGTTTCTGGTTAATATAGGCGCCACATTGTATGCTAGCACAGCTTTGTTTGTGGCTGATATAGGCGCCACATTGTATTCTAGCACTACTCTGTTTCTGGTTAATATAGGCGCCACATTGTATGTTAGCACAGCTTTGTTTGTGGCTGATATAGGCGCCACATTGTATTCTAGCACGGCTCTGTTTCTGGTTAATATAGGCGCCAAATTGTATGCTAGCACAGCTCTGTTTCTGGTTAATATAGGCGCCACATTGTATGCTAGCACAGTTCTGTTTCTGGTTAATATAGGCGCCACATTGTATTCTAGCACAGTTCTGTTTCTGGTTAATATATTCGCCACATTGTATTCTAGCACAGCTCTGTGTCTGGTTAATATAGGCGCCACATTGTATCATCTAGCACAGCTCTGTTTCTGGTTAATATAGGCGCCACATTGTATTTTTAAGTTTCTATAAGTTATTTGTTCTCTTTTTTAAAAATCATTTGATTACCGTTCTTTTAATCTTGCACTGAAAAGTCACAAGTTCTCATGATGTTCATTGCAGTTATTTCTGAATGTTCTACTATTAGTTCAACAGCTAGGCTTGTTCGTGCATGTTCTAAATTCTAAACCATCAGACAGATCTCTCCATTTGTAGAGACCTACAGTTTTACAATTGTACACTAAATATGAATCTCACTACATAGATAACATGCAACTATAAAATCAATATTTGGACACCATCTTATTTAATTCTAACAACAGATAACAGTGCCGCTGTAATGCCTTAAACATCAGTTAGAGATAAGGCACAGATCACAAGTGGTCCTGAGAACGTAACATCTGAATAACAATTCTCTACTATCTCGTCTGCACTTGAATTCGTGCAGCAAAATTCTGTCTATGAAGGAATGGTCTCGTCATCTGTGCAGTTTCTCATCTTTCGACCTCCATATCGTACGACGCAAATCCGTGATAACGGTCCTTACCAATGATGTATCGGTTGACTCAGTGTTCAAACCAGAAACGTCTGTTCTCTCAAGAAAAGCCTTAGTCACTTTCTTTTCGATGTCATTTCTTTTTGAACTTTTTAAATGAAATTGGTCTTCCTAGGCAGATTCTTACATGGTTCGTCAGTCCGTTTCTTCCTTCGCTGTATGTCCAGTTGGTTTAGTTAATGTGATTTTATAAATGTATATATGCGAATTGTAAACCCGGGATTGTAAATGACAGGAATATATCTATTTGAGCTTTACGAACATCTTTTGTATTGATGACAATCTTAAGCAAATACGATTTTGTAAGTCTTATTTGATTTACAAAACCGTAATTCTATATTTTCCCACTTAAAAAGATCTTAAAAAAACTGGCGCGTGATTTTTTATATGTTGAAAACGAAACTTGCATCATGGCGGAAAGCTGAATAGCTGAGAAGGGAATATGAATGTCGGGTGGAGAAAAATGCTCAGGTAACCAAACTATTGTGTTCTCAAGTGATGCTACTCATCTTTAAGATTGCTGAATCACACTGTGGAAAGAGGCGACAATGGGGTATACAATCATGTTCAGTGCAAACAAAACCCCATTTTAAAGAGGAAGAAAAAGTCATAAAACAAAGATGAAGAGATCAATAAATCGATAATATCTCATTTCTTCCTTGTCAGAATCACACAAGGTAAACAGAATGTGTTATCCAAAATTTTATGTGTACATGTAACACCCTTATGAAGTTAAAGTGGTCTGATACCCGTATAACAACTCTATCTCTATTATAAATCATCGTCAACATCTTGTGTAAATAGTAACAAGTGATGCAGATACGACCGCCTTAGTAACCCCTAGATTATCCTGGGTAATTGTCAGAACGAAACAATATATATCCACCCAATTTATATATCTGTCGTCTCATGGCAAGGGTAACCGCTGAATTTGAACAGGAAATAAACACAATAAATATTGATATCTTTTCATATGAAACTGCTTTTTATTCAGCAAACTACGATTTCAATCTATACTTCGGTTATATTTTAATGTTCCCGATCATTGGAAGTTCTAATTCTAATAAGTCAATTACGCATCTGTTCATAATTGTAGATGGGGAAAACTTTGGATACTACCCAAACTTTGGATACTACCCAATCTCCCCATTTTATTAAGATAAATGTGCTGTATACACTTGAACATGTATGAAAAACAAACAATTGGAAATAAATAGGGTGTATGTCAACTTCAGTTTATAAGACTGTTCGTTATCAGCTTTTAAACATTTTATCTAATTGATTATATTAATTAATATCTTGTTGTTGAATTAAACTGGCAGCTAATAAAAATTATAACATTATAAAAATGTCGCCACGATAAGTAAGAATGTCATAAATGTCATTTAGCTCCACTTCTGAAACTGTTGATGAAACAATGCGTAATTCCTAATTACTTCGGGGTAATTGTATCCCTATTGTTAGTGGACAATAAGTGTTAAAAGTTATACTGAAAAAGACTTAGCATTTCTATGGAGATGTCTGCCTTGGGCCATTATGGACAATAAGGTTTTACTCTTTCACAATGACATTTAATCACCTTAAAGGCGGATTTTGACGTTTAACATCTAGCTTTAATTGCATTAAATAATACAAACATCAACTCCACAAATTAAGACTTTAATTAAACAATGTTTTGATGTAGTAAGTGAAAAGAAATATGTCAATTTCATGTAGCCCATTTCAATCAATTTATTATCCCAGATAGAATTTCCAAAATTCGCCTGCATCAATTAAAAGCACCAGATGCAAATTAGTTGCATTTGAAGGGTCCTGTCGAAAAACCACGATTTTAAGTATTAGTTTTGGTTGAAAACATTATTTCTGATTACAATGGATGCATTCTTTGTGAAATTTCTGCCCTAGACTGTGCATCAATTATTTACAGCTTCACCTGCTGCATAAATACACCTTATTGTCATTAGATGTGGGGATTTCTGCATTTAATGGAATGCTAACATAAATTATTCAGTGAGTCATGTCATATAGAATTTGGCGGAGAGAAGATGCGGATTGCATTCTGATGCACCTGGTTTTGAAATGATTGTCAAACAGCGGAATCGTACCCTTATATTTTTTCTATTCAATACAACATTGATTGATTATGATATTCATAAAATATGTAATGAATTTATCTTTTTGAACCTTGTATATTATCTGCATCAGTTGATGAGAACACTTCACCTGAGATACGATACAGGTGCAAATATAACTTTATATAAAAGTCCTGTCATTGATAAATGAAATAAGGTTATTTATCTATTCATACTGAAGGACAACGAGGTAAAAAAAACATCTCCAGAATCCGTGAACTAGTCATCAGCATCTTTTTTTTACCTGTCCAGGTAAGAAAAAATTAGCAGACGTCATGTTCCTTTTAAACATTTTGGAAGTTTTTAAACTTCCTCAAAGTGGAATCTTAATGCACAAATCAATAACTAATTTATGAAATAATATATAAATAATTAAATGAAAAATAAAAACTTACCTTTGAGGGGCCTGGGGTTCGCCTGCTTCCGACGTGACATGATGCGACACCTAAAGGTACAGGTAATCGAACTGATGTAAAATGACCAAAACGACTCCACTAAGCATGCGTGCTGCTTCTTAAACCGAGGGACAGGTAAGGGTACCTGTTCAGACGCTGTTAAACAATAATCGGGTAAATGAGGATTGTGAATTATAATCAATCAAGCGACTATTGAACACTTTGTTCTGTTGTAAAGGATCGTGGCTTCATAATACGAAATACGTTGCATTTGATATCATAACTAATTTGAACACTCACTAATTTTTACCTGCTTGAATAAACAACAATGGTTTTAAAATTATCACCTTCATATCTGAGCCATGTAATTGCTCTATCTCTGTTTAACTGATAAAGACTTGTCCTTCGACATCAGAAGCCAAAATTAATCATATAATGAAAAGAATATGTTTGAAACAATGGATAATGCTAACTTGATATATCATTTTTTACGTGCATTTTATTCTTTAATCACCGTACAAATGTGCTATAACTCCATACGAATTAAATTATAACTTGAAGTGATTAAAATGTAGGACGTTTCAGTAAAAAGGTATAAAATATTGTGCATCAATGGAATAAGAAAACAACTTTATTGATGACGTGAGGGATGCATATTTAATTCTATTATAAAGCTGGAAATTTGTTGCGTAGGCCCATTTAATTCAGTTGAATTTTAAATGATGGATTTTGTCTATATATATCCTGTATCAATCATAAATCATCAAAAATATGGTTTGTATTTTAAATCGCAACTGCCATTAGAAGTTTAATATCACTAGCCTCACCAATTGTATCAAATTAATATTTAATATAATTTGGGTATTTTGCACGTGAGGGACAAACATCTACAGCATCTACATATTACGAAAAGTAAACTTGTCCTTGCATGTCTGGGACTGCGCTGATTATCACAACTGTTTTTGTCAATAAGTTAATTTACCTCCTATGTTTGGTGTATGACATCAATAAGTATTGCCGAACCGTTAGAAACAATAATTTCTAAGTACTTTCGATAAGTATGTTCGATTTTTTACCTGGAGAAAAGACTGACATCACCTGAGAAATTTGGAAGTGATTCAAGTTTCCATCCTAGGACGAGTTGGTCATATTTATTGTAACTATTTCAATAGTACTAATTATACCCGTATTATATACCGTTATCCACTATCGCTGCAAAAATGTTAATAAGATGGGAGAAAAAAATTATCCGCACGTAATGTTTTCTACAATTATTAGAAACTTTTGTATATGATACGTATAATTGCAAACGTAATGCCGGGCCAATTTTCTGTGAAAAGAAACGAAGGCTGTATCTAAAAATCAATGATAACGGTTTTAGGATGTGTGTACTTTATGGGGTATTAAAATCCCTGGTTCGTGTATAAACACAGAACAAGTACGAATTAAGTAAATACGGTTGGGATGCTATACAACGAAGTCGTAATACGTTTATTGAAAAGATCGTTTAGCTGGGTATTTATTTGATAAAGCGAAAACGGATAATTATTTTGAAGTCCGTTCATCTGTATAGTTTCTTTACTCAAGGGCAATCAGACAAAAGTCATACCAAAAAGGTAGCCATTTAATTATTCTGTGACATAACACAACTAAAGTAAGCAAATACATAACCCACGTGGTTAATTTGTATCACACTGGAATAAAAATGGATACAAAAAAAAAAAAAAAAAAAAAAAAAAAAAAAATGAAAATTGAGACTTGTACAATGCGCGATCGAAGTCACAATACTTAAATATTTTAAGAAGGGATATGGAGTAAATGAACATGTGACCACAACACATATGTTTTCTCCAACTGCAATAATTTTTATGAGCTGTATGGCCATTTCGGAAATTATGTCCTCATCAGCAGCACTAGAACCCAAACAAAGGAAATCAATAATTTCAAAAAATGTTTAAAATGCACAAAACCAAACGAAATCCGAATAATCAGTAATATCAAATATAGTTAAGGACAAAACTACGGAAAGCTCGGAGCCCATGTATATGGAGCTCGGAGCCCAGTAAATGGAGCATGGAACCCTTGCATTTCAACACGAAGCTGCACTTTAAGAAAAATTGAAGTCCGGAGCCCAGGGCCCGTGCAATTCCCAAACTAAATATACGCTATATCAGAGATTGATTGATTAGTTAGAGTTTAACGTCCAATGAGCAATATTTCAGCTATATCAGGACGAGAACAATTTAATTAATTAAAAAAAGAAAGACATAAAGGAGGAAGGGACAACCGGGGCAACGACTTTTGATTGCCACTCGAAAACGGGGGAGAAATGGGTAGGGGCAGGAAATTTAGCCTACTATACGACACCCAATGCGTCTGTTCTCTTTAGAGAAATATAGAAGGGGTCTTTATACTGCATGGAGCGTGGCGTTTCTCCGCACAGTTTGGCTACAACGGTTCGCGGTCAATCTTTCCGTATTATGACCTGACTACCTCGCAAAGACATGGCATTCCCCTATCCACCACCTGGGGATGCGCCGGTCTGGCCGCTCTGTACCCAAAGCCACTGAAAACCTATTCAGGTGCCGGGCTATATCAGAGAAGAACCGTCAAATATAGAGGAAAACCATGAAATGTTACACGGGGAATTACACTCCTATGCATCAGACATTTTATATTGCAGGTGACGACTGTCGTGAAACATAATTTACCCACAATTCCCCAATCCCACGGATGGCAGTCCTAACAGAGCATAATATTTCCGTGAAAACCTTTAACTGAAGCATATTCTGAAGTGTCACAGTAGATCGTCACCTTACTTTAGTGAGAGATCCTTATTGCATGTCTGGTGGCCTACTTGATGTTGACAAACGCTGTAGTGCCAGTTAGTAAGATATAAATAAACCGAAAAGAAATAGTCACACAAATAGGCGTTTCTTTCGATGGGTTCATTCTATACATCCCTTGAGTATGCAGAGTTTATAAGACTAAAAAGGATGAGTAATTTCAGGGCGTTTTTCTGCAAATCGGCAGCCATCATATATCGAAAGCAAACCCTCTTAATAGCAGATACCATTGAAGTCATATGTTGTTAATTTAATCCAAATTGAATTGTACTGGCCAGTTGTTCTTCCTGTGCCTGCCCATTGCAAAAACAACCTTCAAATGACTGCATTATAAATGTGATATTGTAAATAAACTTTTAGTTGAACTTCGACGGCTCGAACTAAAATAACTTTAACACCATGAATATCTCGGACCCTTTTTATTATCCAATTTTAAACTTAGTTCGGCTTTGATAGCTCGAAAACCCCTCTATCTTGAACTGTTTTCACCGGTCCCTTGGGTGTTCGAGCTATCGTAGTTCGAAGGAATATACAAAATAACTACTGATTCAAAACCCGTGTTAAAATAATTTCCTATTTACAAAAAGCATTCAGAGGCAAAGTACTAACCGACATTTGCACGATATGTGTTTAAATAAGGGTTTATGACACATTTTTTTAGCACAAAAGATATGATCCAATCACTAAATAGTCCTACGCAAGAGACCGAAATATCGATGATATAATAAATTTGGGCGATTGTACACTGGGGATGGTGTGGGGTTATTTTCATGCGACATACATTGTTTTTACCGTTTTACAAGGGAACGGACAGGGTACAAGGAGACCGGGTTTAAGGAGAGAGGGGGCGATGGAAAGAGTGAGTGGCAGGGGAAAGGAGAAAGATTGAGTGACAGGAGAAAGGAGAAAGAGGGCATGAAAAGGGAAAAAGAAAAAAAAAACAAAATAATAAAAGAACGACTGGCTCAAATTTTCGACCATGTGGAGCTTTCTTAAAAATGGAACATCAAAATAAACGTCATACCATCACGAGAGATTTGTAACAAAACGTATACCTTTGAGATAGATTCTGAACTTAATGAAATGTGTAATAAAGGAATGAAGAGGATTGAGCACTTCCCATAATTTTTTTTTGTGAAATCAGGCAGGATCTACCATAGTAATTGGTTGATTAGTTAGAGTTTTACGTCCCATGAGCAATGTCAGCTATATCAGAACGAGGACAAAATAAATTCATAAATTTCATGAGAGGAATGAAAGAAAGTAATAGTTTTGATTGCCAATGAAAAAAAATGAAAAAATGTGTAGTCTATTCTCGTTTCGAGTAATATAGAAGGGTCATTACACTTTGAAAACAATATATATGGGTTCTATAGTCGAATAATTGAAACAGGTCTCCTCAATAATTAATTTGGGTGTAATAAAAAGCCCGGGTGGTATAGGGTCGTGCATGTTTATTTTCGTGCGACATAGTTGCCGTCTTATATCTCATGTTTTGTCGCACTGAAGGTTGTTATTTGTCCCGTTGCATATATATCCTGATCATGCTGGTTTGTGTATTGCATTCAAAGGATAGTTTGTAATGTACTAATGTACGGACTCAATGCTGAGTTGTGTATTACATTGTACTAATGTACCGACTCACTGCTGGGATGTGTATTGCATTCATAGACTGGTTTGTAACTGTACTAATATACCGTCTCAATGCTGGGATGTGTATTGCATTCAGTTTTTACACGAAATTCTACGACTTGGGAGTTACATTAAGATTTGTCTGAATCATGATCCGTCGATTCTTTAAGCATTTCTGTATAAATTAAAAAAAATAAGAAGAATGAAAGTAAAGTGGAATGGACAACGAGTTTTGATTACCAATGCAGGCGGGGAAGTGGTTGAAATAGAACAATAGAAATTGAGCTCTCGTTTAAATGAGGTAGAAATGTTACTTTTTGGATTGTTTACCATAGATGCATAATTATAAAAGTTATTTCCAATGAAAAAAATACTTATATTTTTCATTCCTTTATTTTGAATTTATGTGAAAACAACATAGATTGCCGCAGGTGAACGCATAGATGCATATACGATGCACAAATCGACACAAAAAATCAAGTTAGTGTCTGTCTTTCAAAGTGGATCCCCAAAAAGGCCATCTTTAGATTTTGACCAAAATTTGTATACGGATTGCCAATATCCCCGTTAATCCATGTGCAAATTTTTGTATCCGCCCTTTGTAGCATTCCTCCAGAATAAAAGTTCAAACACGATCGAATTTTTATCTCCTTTGCATTCCTTCTGAGGTTTCTTTCGGGAATCAGCTTTGTATAAATAGGAAACTGTCCACAAATCTCTCTAAAAGAATACCAAATAGTAACCACCCTTATATTACACCTCAAATACTAATTAACACGTGTCCGAAAATCTTGAAATTTAACGAAGTGAAAATACATAAAAGTAATACATTTCCCTTTGATTGCCCTATATATTTATTTCACAGTGAGTATAAATCACTCGCGAGCTAAAAATACAATGAAAAGTCCATTTTCTCCCTACTTAAAAACTTGAAAAAAGTGGATCCTGAAAAAGGCCATTTGCAGAAATCAATTTCATGTGGTTTATACGATGCATAAATATATATTTAATAATACTCCTAAATTTTGTTTCCGCCCATGCCCTCTGAGGTTGGCTAGATTTTTTCTTTATTATCATAGTTTTGACCATCAGATCAGAGTTGGTTTTAAAACAATGTTTTATGGATTAATCAACGACATTTATATATTTCTCATATATCTGTTCCGTACAGCGGTTGTTGCAGCATAAGATACATAGTATGTAAAATGTAAAAGAACTAGAAAACGCGAGGGGACTTTATAAACATAAGTGTATGATATAAATCGGATAATGGTTTTTAAAAGGGTGTGGTGGCTCATGATGTAATTTGTATACTCAAATCAATACTTGAAGTAAACCTCTCTCGGTACTTCTTTGTAATTTCTTCTATTGGTCACAATTTTGTAAAATGGTAAAACTGGAGATATCAAATGTTGTTCTAGCGTATTTAATTCTTCAAAAGGAGCTTTATCCATTTCTAAATTATTTATCATTGCTTGAGGAGGTATAGCCTCCTTACACACATAAGAGTTACACGTTTTACACACAATATGCTTCAGGTTTCCTTTTAACATTTCTTTCAACCTCTCATCTTTTGCATTAAATTCTTTCTCGTGTACTTGGCTTCGAAACATAAACCTTTTACAGCACACACAAAATAACCGGTAGCTCTTTATTCTTCCGCAAAAAACGCAATTCTATCTCTTTCCACCTTTCGTTCTCCATTGCCTAAGTATCTCCACAAACTACAATCACGCTTTGTTTAACACAATTGAAAAGTCTTTTATAGTATTTGTATATTATTGATTATTGCACAATACCTCATCTTTATTTATTAACTTCTGGTTTTAAATTTATACATTACTGTTCTTATTCTTTTTATCATATCTATATT
>MJUU01033191.1:0-11097 GCA_002080025.1 Modiolus philippinarum | reverse complement strand
AAAGACAAGCAATTTTTGGGAATTCTTCTTTGCAACCATGTGTTTTGATGAATTTCAGTCAAAAACAATATTTTCATTGGTTAGATTTCATAAATTTTGCATTCCATTTTGGTAAATTTCCCGAAACTGTCAAATACCAGTAGTTTCTTGGAATTCTACTTAGCCAGTACATCTTAATAAAGACGAAATTAGAATGATAGTGGAGTGAGCAGGCGAGACACTAGGTTCCGCGGAACCTTTACGAATTATTAGAACAGTTCTACTCGATGACTGCTTTAAGAACAGTTCTACTTTATGACTGCTTTTAGAACAATTCTACTCTTTGACTGCTTTTAGAACAGTTCTTGACAATGACTGCTCGTAGAACACTTTTCTAGAGCAGCTCTAGAACTGTTCTAGAACAGTTCTAAGTTAACTTAGAGCAGTCATTAGAACAGTTCTAAGTTAACTTAGAGCAGTCAATAGAACAGTTCTAAGTTAACTTACAGCAGTCATTAGAACAGTCCTAAGTTAACTTAGAGCAGTCATTAGAACAGTTCTAAGTTAACTTACAGCAGTCATTAGAACAGTTCTAAGTTAACTTTGTGAGAGGTTATGACTGCACCCAACTGTATCTCAAATCATTTTGTTGTTTTTATAACCACTGGCACGATTCCTCTAGTAGTGGACGTTTTGTCTAAGGGTATCACTAGCGAAGCTGCCCAATGCTCGGTACATAAATAGTCGAAAGCAATGGTTCAATAAAGTCCATGAACATCATTTTTCTGCAATAAATGTAATTGTATTGGATCCCAGTCCAATGTTCTCTACTTATTATGATTTGGGGCTTCTGAGGGAAGAGCTTGGTTGAAACGTTTTATTCCAAATTGAATTGTACTGATCACTTGTTCTTGCAGTATCTGCCCTTTGCAAAAGAAGTCTTTAAATGACAACAATAAATTAAGTATTGAAAATAAACCAAATAATCGTTGGTTTATTTTCTAAAAAGCTCTTGTTAAAATAAATCTCTTTTTAGCGACTGGTGTGCAAGGGACAACCAGGTAAGGGGTATGCGATAATGAATTTCGATTGGATCGGGTGGTGCATTGTTATTTTGATATGCCGTTATATATCTCATGTTTTTGTCTTGCTGAAAGTTTTTATTTGTCACGTTTCATATAAATTAATCATAAAAAGTTATTACCCCTTTTTGCGGTACCCCAAATTACCATCATTTAAATCTAAAATTCCGTTGTGCATGTAAAACCTTCAGAGAACTCCATACGAAATTTTAAATAATAATGGGGCAACTAGTTGGGATTCATTAATTAAGAGAATGTGTGCAACATTTCAGCTATATCAAGATGGGAACAAGTTAAAAAAATTCACAAATTTTATAAGAAAAATGAAATTAAGGTGGAAAGCCGTCAAGTTTTGATTTTCACTAAAAGGAGGTTCGATGGGTAGAGCCAGGAAATTTAGCCTTCATACAATCCCTAATGAGTCTATTCTTGTGTCGAGAAATAAGGAAGAAATCTTTATACTGCATTGTGCGTGGTGTTTTTCCTCACGTTTACCTTCAATAGTTTGTAGGCACGCTTTCCGTACTATGATCTGCCTACCCCGCATAGACATGGGATTTTCCTATCAATCAACCAGTGACCTGCCCGGCAGCTCTGTTTGAAAGCCCATGAAAACTGATTGATGTCCATAAGCATAAGAAGGCAGGATCTACCACAGGTCATGCCAAACAATCGAGCACTTCCTAGAAAATGGATATGTTTTTTGTTCAAAATAGATAGGATGTACAAGATTAATTGATTATTTAGTTAATTAAAGCGGAATGCATAACCAGATTTTCAAAACAGGCAAACTCTACTAGATTGATTGATTGATTAGCTAGCGTTTAAAGGTTAAAGGTCCCTTTTTCAGTTCAATGTTAAACCTATGGAAATTTTATGTAAACCCCCAGCCTTAACGGCCTGTTGGTTCTTCACCAAACTTCGTTTGCAGATAACTGTTTCATTTATGCATAAAAAGCTAAAATTCGTTGCAAGTTCTATCAACAAATGAATGAGTTTTGTATGATAATCAATATAAAAAACGGCAAATCATTCGAACAGACCGCATTTTTGTCCCAGAAAACATCCAACTACCACAATATTTTCAAGATTTTTTCTGCAAAATCATTAAATTTGTTGATATTAGCATAAAATAATGGTAGCTTTGCATGGGCAATTATCTTAATAATTTGCAGATAAATTTTTGGGATAAACCAACAAGCCGTTAAGGCTGGGGATTTTACACAAATTTCCAATAGATTTAACATTGATCTGAAAAGGGGACCTTTAACCTTAAGTCACGTGAGCAATTTCGCAGCTTCAAGACGAGAATAAATAAAAAAGGAAAGGATACGGACAAAAAGCCTCTTCAAGTACACGGTAGAACACAGCGCTCTCATCAATCCGATTATTAAGATGTGGGCACTATAAGCAGTTGGGCGGAATAGCATCTGAAAATTACTAAAAACTAAAAAGTCAATTAATTAAAAAAAATAATAATAAGAAGAAGAATACTAAGGTGGAGTGGACAGCTGGGGCGACGAGATTTGATTGAAACTGGAAAATATGAGAAATAAGTAGGGGTAGGAAGTTAAGCCCCCCCCCCATACAATTCCCAATGATAAAATAAAATAAAAAGGATAACAGTGGCTGAAAACCACAGTCTCATGCTACAATGTACTAAGGAGCTGCACAAGAAAAAAACAAATAAAAGACAAAAGACAAACGTAAACATCGATAGGAACTCGGGACAGCCGGACTTGGTACCGACAATAGCAAAAGACAGCGGTATGGTTAAACTTGTACTAGGTACCAAAATTACACAAATGACCATACAAACAACGGTACATCGATGGATCTGCAAAATGTTCAACAAAACCTCTTTCCGAGCTTTAAACCTCCATCTTGACAGCCGTAAAAGAGGGCCTTCAAAAATACTGTGATACTAGCTTTTCAAGAAGTGGTGTAAATGAAATGTGGATATTAAAAAACTCTAAAGATCTGCTTGACATCCTTAAATCAAGATCATTATCGCATTGTAACAGCATTAAAACTTTTGACTTCTCCACACTTTATACTACAATTCCTCATGAACAACTGAAATATCGACCAAAAGATATAATTCATAGATGTTTCCCCCGTAAGAACGACAAACGAAGATATAAGTACATTTCAGTCATAGGCAGAGAATAAGCATACTTAGTGAAATACGACTCAGAATCACAAAAAATACACGGAGGAAGAAGTGATTAAAATGGAAGAGTTTCTAATTGACAATATATTTGTCCAGTTTGGAATATTTGTTTTTCATTCCAATAGGCACAAACTGTGCACCTCTTTTAGCCGATCTGTTTCTCCACTCTTATGAGGCAGAATTCATTGAAGGGCTTCTTCAAAATAAAGACAAAAAACTGGCCCAGTCCTTCGATTTTAGCTTCCAATATATAGAAGATATTTTATCACTAAACAACCCTCGCTTTGGTGATTTTCTTCATCTTATTTATCCAAAAGAGCTAGAAATTAAGGATACTACAGATACTTCCACATCAGCCTCGTTTCTTGACCTTCATCATGAAATTGACAACAGAGATACATTACAAACTAGGCTGTATGACAAACGCGATGACTTCACTTTTCCAATAGTCAACTTCTTTGTGGCAATATTCCAAAAGCACTGGCATATGGAGTTTACATCTCAAAACTCATTCACTACTCAAGGGCTTGTGGTCGTTACAGTGACTTCCCTGATAGAGCCCAGTTGCTTACAAATAGACAACTAAGGGTACGTTACCAAAAATTTAAAGTCATCACTTCAGAAGTTTAACGGCCGACATCACGATCTTGTAGATCGTTACGGAATGTCTGTTTCCCAGATGACAAGATGACAACAGAGTCCCTCTACAACTAAAGTTTGTTTTTCCTCTATCAGATTTGACTTAACTACCGGAGTTGACATGTTCAACACGGCGGATGTCTTATAAGAAGCAGGAGATGCTTACTCCACCGGAACATCTGATCTCACCCATGGTTTTTATTGGGTTCGTGTTGTTCATATGTATGTGTGTCTTCATTTTTCTTTTTTGTCCCGTACTCAAGTGGTGTCCTTGTTTCTTATTGTTTCCGATGTTGCCTTTGTCCATGGATTGTTCGTTCTTTTGACTGACGGTTCGGTTCTCACTTACTTTGTTTATGGGTAACCAAACCTCCCCTTTCTCTGTCCCGTTTCCATATAGTATAATAACCATAGGGATAGAAACCAATACAAGTAGACTACTAACTCCATGAACACGATCTTGAAAAGCAAAAGTTACAAAACGTAATTTTGGCTTGTCTGTTGGTGCAATATTGTCGAAATACGGAAGAAAAATCAAATTAAAAACTTCCAGAAGGGTTTGGTAAAGAATCAGCATGTATTTCAGTAGTCATCGGCAGTATCAGTGAGAGGCCATTATCCTTGTATAAAACTCTCAGGCCACTGAATCCCAAAGCCAATATAACGGATGTACAGAATATCCTGTACGTATAAAGAATGCAAGTCACGTCCCAGTTTTTAATCAGTTTTTTATTAGAATTTTATTAACAATATTTCCGTGACATCGAGGATGAAAATGCCCTTAGTAATAAGCTGTTTGCGAGTGACATCAAGTTTTGATATGAAATGTTGATGTTTTCCAAGAATTTTTGTAATGTATTTAACAATTTATGAAACCTGTAACCTTGTTGTAAAAGGTTGGATGTGATAGTAAAGTAACATTTATTAAAGCCGCCAAGAGTAGAACAACTTGTGCGAATCGTTACCGGTTGAGAAATATATAGGATGGAGCTAGAGGAACGTCGTCGTCAAGAATATGGAATTTAGTAATACTGAAATCGAATACATAAGCAAACGAATACTGTATTCAAAAATCCAAAACACGGCAGTTTATAAAATCCAACACGAATTGAGACAACATGACAAAAGACAAAACGAATAATCAAAAATGAACAAGAATGCAAAAAAAAAACTTAAGAACTAACATGTGTGAACCCTACAAAAACAGAGGTATCATAAGGTGCATGCGTGGCAACCCTCACACTGTCAGTGAAAAGTCCGTTTTTTCACATTCGGTGTTTGTCAGTCTGGTAATACATATTTAACGAAGGATATGGAATAAATGAATATGAGATCATAACACATATGGTAACTCAAACTGCAATAAAATCTGGATTTACTCAAAGATATCGATTATCATCTGTGAAATAGAAACATTGTAAGGGTCTGTCAGATCATGAGGACGACCGTACAACTTCTGATCAAAATCATCCCTTTTATCGTAAATTTTACTTTCCATTTACCAGAGTTAATAATGATACTTAGAAATGAAGAAAATAATAATAAAAAGAATGGAAGTAAGGTGGAATGGACAACCGGGGACGACGAGTTTTGATTACCAATGGAAAAGGTGGGTAGGGGCAGGAAATTAAGCCTACCATACAATTCCGAATGAGTCGATTCTTTTGTCGAGTAATATAGAAGGGTGTTGATACTGCACTGAGTGAGGCGTTTCTCCACGGTTTGCCTGCTATGGTTCGCGGCCATAATTCCCGTATTATGACCTGACTACCCTGCAAATGCCGGACATTCACCTTTCCACCACACTTGAACGCAAACGGCGATTTTGTAGGCGAAGCTCCTAAAAATGATTCAAGTTCATAAACAGGTTCTATCTAATCCAAGAACATCACGTTTTATATACCCTCTAGAAAAGATTAATTATACAATTCTGGTAGAAAGATATTTTCAGCTTGCAGTTCTCTAACTGAGTACATTTCTAGTTTTCACCATGTGGTTTTTATTCCAATTGCGGAGAATCTAACATCATACATTAAAGACACTACATACATGTTTTTTTTATTCACTATGGATGTCACTGTCCTCTCCATCAACATCCATGACAATTTTTACAAAAATATCAATTGAAGGGCTCCGCTACGCGTCGCATTTACAATAGCGAACCAAGGCTCGTTGCGCCAATTGTCCCATCCCTTCCTTCTTTGAAATTTTTTGAATAGATGAACTTATTCTTTTCCTAATAAATTCTTGGAAACGTCTAATTAATGAATCAATCATATTAACCAAACAATGTTTATCTTTTGGCGTGAAGATTACCAGGATTTTGATCTGCGAGTTTACACGAAACACGTAGCCTGAGACTCCGGAGGTCATTTATAAAACAGATTCAATGTTATGATTTTTATTTGCACTAAAGAGATATTCAGTTGTCGAAATAGATGTGAGCATATCTCAAATCATTTTATTGTTTTATAACCATTGGCACGATGCCTCAGGTGGTGGACTTTTCGTCTGAGGATATCACTAGCACAGCCGCCCCAGTACTCGGTACATAAATGGTCATAAATAGTCGAAAGCAAAGGTTCAATAGAGTCCATACACATCATATTTCTGCAATAAATGAAGACGCATGTGTTGGATCCTAGTCGAATGTTCTCTACTTATTGTGATTTTGGGTTTCTGAGGGAAGGCATTGGCTGGGACGTTTTATTTCAAATTGAAATGTACTGATCACTTGTTCTTGCAGTATCTGCCATTTGCAATAGAAGTCTAAAATGACGAAAATAAATTAAGTATTGTAAATAAACCAAATAATTGCGGGTTCACTTTTAAAAAAAGCTCTTGTTAAAATAATTTTTTTACAATTAAACAAAGCGACTGATGTGCAAGGGACAACCAGGTTTACCGGTACAATTTCTTGCATGAAATGTATTTTGGTAAATTTGATACCATCCTCATATTTTGAAAACAAAATATATTGTAAAATAATTGAATTCATGAGACAGGTCCCGCGATAATGAATTTGGGTTTTTGCATATAAATATTAGTTCCCAAATAATTATCGAAATAAACATTCTAGCCTATATCTCGTTGAAAATAGCAAGTAAATATTCCTGCCTCCAGATTTCATAGTATGGTAAAAAGAAAAATAAATGACCATACACTAGGTAGGGGTTGAAAATGAATTCTCTGACCCGCAAATTTTCGGAAATCAATATTATGGCTAGACAAAATTTGCCAGGCCCCATGTCGGAATCAAAAAGGGTATCCCCTGACGGATTTCGTGTTTTTTTTTTGTTTTTTGTTGTTTTTTCCCTTAAACTTATTTTAAAAATGAGAGAATGTGATAAGCTGCTTAAAAAGGGACTCGACCTGCAGAGTTGCCGGATGCGTCCCTAAGTGGTGGATAGAGGAACGCCATGTCTATACGGGGTCAGACATATCATAATTGCGGGTACGACCCTATATCATAATTGCGGGTACACTTGTGCAATGACCTATATCAACATGTAAAGAAAATAAAACATAGGTAATCAACGATTACAGAGTTCGCCTCGTTATGGCACAGTGTCAGAGTAACCCAATTTTGCCTGGATGCTGATCTACCATCCGAGATGTATGCATATGTAAGGTTACAATGATCCTACCATGTATAGTGACTGAGATCTGAACTCGGACATAAACTTGAATGTAAGTCGTTCAAGCGGAAAATATATGTCAAAGTGACCTAATCTTGCTGGATGCTGACCTACCATCAGAGATGCATGCAAATGCAAGGTTACATGATCCTATTATGTATAGTGACTTAGATCTGAACTCGGACGTAAACTTGAATGTAAGCCGTTCAAGCGGAAAATATAGGTCAAAATGACCTAATTTTGCCTGGATGTTGACCTACCATCAGAGATGCATGCATATGCAAGGTTATATGATCCTACCATGTATAGTGACTGAGATCTGAACTCGGACGTAAACTTGAATGTAAGTCATTCAAGCGGAAAATATAGGTCAAAGAGACCCAATTTTCTTGGAGGCTGTGAGATAGCCCAAGATGCATCTGTATACAAAGTTTGATGATCCTACCCTTCATAGTTACCAAGATATATACCTAAATGCGGACGCGGACGTAGACGCGGACGCCGGTGGTACTTCAATAGTCCTCCTCAACTTCGTTGAGGCGAACTAAAAATGGTAAAATAGACAACACGTTAAAAGAAAAATATACAAAATAAAAAGGCAAAAATATCAAGAAGAGGAAAATAAAGATAGACCCAAAGTTTCGGCCTCATGGTCTTCAACAATCAAATAGGATAACCGGGAAGAAAACCAAAATATTTGTCATACTAGAATGAATGAAAAAAGGCCCATTAAGTTGTGAAAATTTGTTTTTGATCCTGCACTTCTTTTATTGTGCAATAACATTTAATGAATATGAAAATAAAATCGTCGGTTTTTATTCCCAGTACTTCGGAGAAAGTGCATTTTTTTGGTTATTTTCCAAAACAGACAGATCTACCAGATTAATTGTTTGATTAGTTAGAGTTTTAATTCCTGTGAGCAATATTCGGCTACACAAGGATGAGAACAACTTGATAAAGTTATAAAAACTTTATAAGAAAACTGAAATTAAGGTGGGAAGGACAGCTGGGACATTTCCACTAGAAAATATGAGAAATGGGTAGGGGCAGGAAAGTTAGCCTCCCATACAATCCATAATGAGTATATTCTTATGTTGAGAAATAGCAAAGGACACGTTACACTGCACTGAGCGTGTCTTTTCTTCTCAGTTTTCTTTCAATGGTTTGCGGACACGCTTTCGGTGTTATGACCTGACTATCCTGCATAAACAGAAGATTCTCTCGCCCACCAACCGGGGGTCTGACCGTCTGTGCTGTTGGTAAGCCCCCGATTAAAGTCCATAAAAAGACAGGATCTACCACATATGATGCCAAAGGATCGAATTAACACTTCCAGGAAAATGAATAATATTTTGTTCAAAACAGACAGGATCTACAACATTAACTGATTGATTAGTTAGCGTTTTGTATCCTGTGAGCAATATTTCTGATACATCAACAGGAAAACAAGTCCATTAATTCAAAAATGTAAGAAGAAGAAAGAAATAAAGGTTATATGGATAACCGGGTCGGCGAGTTTTGATTTCCACTGAAAAAAGAGAAATGGGTAGGGACAGGAAATTTAGCCTTCTATACATTTCCCAACGATCTATTATTGTGTGGAGAAATATGGAAGAGGTTTTTATACTTCACCTAACAAGATGTTTTCCTCACAGCTTGCCTACAATAGTTCGCGGCCACATTTTCTTTATTTTGACCTGACTACCCGTCATGACAGGACATTCCCCTATCCACCGCATTTGGATGCAACCGGGAGCTCTGTAAGCGGAGCCCCTGAAAGCTGATTCTAGTAATAAAAAGACAGGATCTACCATAGGTCATGCAAAAGGACCGAGCACTTTCATGAAAATGAATATTCTTTTGGTTAAAACAGACAAGATCCACCAGATAGTTTGATTGGTTTGTTAGCGAATTAAATTATTTGAGCAAATTTTAGCCAAAACAGGAAAAGAAAACAAAATAATGAGGAGAATGAAATTACGGTGGAATGGGCAACCGGGGCGACGGGTTGTTAGTGTTAGTGGAAAAGACGAGAAATGGGTAAGGGCATGAAATTTAGCCTCTCATACAATTCCCAACGAGTCTTTTCTTGTGTGGAGAAATATATTTTTATGCTCCGAGCGTGGCGTAAAGTACACAGACTGGTTCTGTCTAAACCAAGAGCATCACCTTTTATATCAACCAACATACATTACATATTACACAAATATTCTCGATTTTTAAAAATTCAATATGAGTGTCGCTGTCCCCTCCAGAAACATCCACAACAATTATAGTAAAGCAGAAATAAATCAATTTTTAGATATCATATGTAACAAAGGGAACATCTACAGGAAACATCTACAAGGGCTGAAAATTACAGTTACATGCCACAATCTGTAAGGGAACTACACAAACAAGACAAAGGACAAACGGCGTAAACAACGACAGAAACTTGATACTGGCACTAGCAAAAGCCAGCGTTAGGGTTAAATCGGTTTATGTGTACCCAAACCTTCCATTTATCTGTCCCTTTTCCCTATAGTATAATAAACATACGAATAAAACCCAATACAGGTTGACTGCTAACTCCATGACCATAATCTTGAAAGGAGAGAAAATAACAATAAGTAATTTTGAAAGATGGGTCAAGGGGTGCTCGCCGCTAAACTGCCGGCTAGCTCAAGGAGCCTAGTCTGCTGGTAAAACACTGTCATATTACGGAAGAAAAATCAAATTCAAAACTTCCGGAAGGTTTTGGTAAAGAATCATCATATATTTCAGTAGACATCGATTGTATCAGTGAGAGGCCAGTATGTGTGTAAAATTTTCAGGTCACTAGATCTCAAAGCTAATTTTACGGATGCAAGCAAAGTATCTTGTCGATTCCCCTATTACGTAAAGAATGTAGGTTACGTCATAGCTTTTCTGGATCTTTAATCAGTTTATGGCATTTTTTAACAACATTTCCGTAAAAACGAGGATTAGAAATGCCCATAGTAATAAGCTGTTTTGAGTAACGCCATATTTAGATATTAAATGTTCATATTTATAACTAGTATTAATTGTGTTTGGATGCAAACACAAGAAGTCTCCCAAACGAACTCCCATATCAGAATTCAAAGGCTTAAGGTGAGCTCCACAGATTTTAAACAACAATCCTATCAAATTTCATTCATTTCTGAGCACTTTGCATTTTCCCGCCTTTTTTCTATTTCCACGGCAACGGTCAACAATTTGAAGTCTTGGAGACCGGAACCAAATTCTACACATGTTGAACAACCTTCCTGTAAAATTTGATCAAATTCTGAGCACCTTAATTTTCCCGCCTTTTTTACCATTTCCATGGAACCGGTGGCCATTTTGAAGTCTTTGAGACCAGAACTCAATTCTATACATGTTAGGCAACCTTCCTATAAAATTTCATCCAATTCTGAGCACTTTGATTTTCCCGCCTTTTTTGTTACCATTTTCATGGCACCGGTTGCCATTTTGAAGTCTTGGAGACCAGAAACCCATTCTACACATGTTAGACAACCTTCCTATAAAATTTCATCTTATTCTGAGCACTTTGATTTTCCCGCCTTTTTTGCTGTTTTCATGGTAA
>MJUU01033190.1:8721-29466 GCA_002080025.1 Modiolus philippinarum | reverse complement strand
TGGGTCAATTGAGTGATCGTTACATGACTTACATGTAGCCAGCGTGATAAAGAAATTAATTCTTAAAAATAGTAATTACATAACTTTACTATAGGCTTTCCAGCTAGAGGCAAAGCTTTTCAACTAGCAGCCGTAAATTTAAGTTGCCGAGACAACATGATACATTAAATAGAAATATCACACATAAATTGTGACAAAAGACTGTCAATTTCAGTCAGCCAGAAAAATCAAATTGCTATTTAAATCAACAAAAATTGAGCAGTTTGGCCATTTCAGTCGACCAAACGACATTATGCATGTCATCATAGTAAATTCAATAACAACGATATTTGGCTATTTCAGTCAGCCAAAAGACATTATGCATGTCATCATAGTAAAATCAAAAAGTATCCAAAGGTATTAAATTTCCATTAAATGATGATGAAAGAATGTTCATCATATTAATCAAGGAGCTCGTCCCTGTAGTGTGTGAAACGTGTATATCTCGCCGTCTCAAAATCAAAGAATGACACGGGAATGCAACACATGGGTTTTTATATGACGAGGTTATAGGTAAGGTCATATGTAATGGGGTCATGATTTTGACCTCTTTGAATAGAGATTTGTATGTGTATCTCGCCACAGTGCTCGAATCAATATGCTATATATGTAAAAGAATATATCATTTACCAGCCATATAAATTACCAAAATAACATAGCTTACAGTATAATGGGGCCAATCAGAAGAACTGATACATATCTCGTTGTACAGAGCTTCAAATACATGTACCTTATTTCAAGCCCTTGTGACACCACATTTTGAGAATGCTGCAGCAGTCTTGACTCCGTACAGATATTGAAAAAAATCGAAAATGTACAAAAGCGAGCGACCAAACAATTCCGTCACTTTAAAATATGAATTACTCCAAAAAGATTCTAAAAGAAATCTTACTGTTCACCTCCACTAAAAGTACCTTAAATGAAACACTTTGGAAAACCCAGTAGAAACTCATTCTCACTTTCAAATTTAATAAACTATATAGATCCTCCTAAAAACTGATAACCAATGGCTCTAATTGAATACAAATTTTCAAGAGATCGCAGTAAAGCTTTTCTGTTTGAAAACTATCAATCATAGTGCAATTTCCCCAAAACTTACCAAATATTGATTTATTGATAGTAGGTAATCAGTCAGATCGGACATTTCAACTTTGGGTTGGGGTCTTCAAAAGAAATTATGTTTTCATTGCTTTTATGCGATTCGTGACAGATACCGTTTAGAAATATTATACAATTGTTGAAATACAAATACCGTACAAAATCAGATGACTTTACGCTGAATACAAAAATGACACAGAAACTTGCATGTCTCTTGAAAAAAAATATATAAGACTCAACTTCTAGATTAAAATTCTCTCTCTCACATACTTGACGAGTTTCGATGAAAGGCTTTTGAATTTCGGAAAACATATCAATGAGAGAAGCGGAACTAAACGGATTTATTTTTTTTTCCTTTTTGGTGTTAAGAAAACCGTATTTTTGTATGAAATTTAGTAAAGTCATATGTATATGCTATTTAAACGGACTTTAGAGATCATTTAACTTTTGCAGTCTATCAATGAAAATTAAATCATAATGACGTCATTACTAACATAGCCAAAATTTACGTCACAAATGAAATTTGATGTGTCATTTCTGGTCCCCGTCAAAACGGGTCACTGGACGATATATCTATAGTTAAATATAACGTGAAATATTTTAATTCGTATTTAAATTGTATCAATGACGTAACCCGACACTATTCCAAAATTATTCTGTGGAATTTTTTAAACAAATTCCATTTTAGGCACGGGCATTTGATTTTCTGGGGACTGGTATTTTTATCCGAGGCTGGGAATTCTTTGCCCGCTTCGCGATTCTTTCCTACTATGCTAGAAAATTTTGTTGAGCCACGCTTTTTTTTCTATTGGACAGGATCAGGGCCAGATTTTTTTTCAGTCCAGGTGCAGGTCAGATAATTTTTTGGGGATTTTTTTTTTCTAAAAAATACCCCCCTCCCCCTCCCCCCGAAAATCAAATGGTCCGTGCCTTAACAAGGAATGCACATTTTACTTGTGGAAATACAGTTGAGCACTGAATGTAGCTGGGTCATTTACCAATGCACCAATATATAGAATTGATAAGGATTTCTTGCCTTCCTGAATGAGGGAATTTTAGATTTTGTCCGCCCTTCAGTTTTGTCCTCTGAAATCCAAAGTGGTGAAAATATTTTCAGAAGATCTATGTTTGTTATCTGCAAAAAAAACTCAAGTTACACAATTTGCTTGTGAATATTGAATTATCTAGGAATAAAAGTACCACAGTTCGCGTGAACACGTAAACATGTAAACATCGCGCCGTCTGATGATGCTGCGATTACTATGGTTGCTATGGAAAACGAGATCTCGTTGCCCGAGATTCCTGTTTGGTGGTCCCGCCTTTCCGATGAAATCGGGTACTTTTGAAAGAGAGAACGAAAAATCTTTTTTATTATTTTGTTTTCAAAATTTTATAACTCTGTTCATTTCAGATGTATCAAATACAATTTCGTAAATCTCCATTCATAGTAGATTTTGCTCCATGAGCTCCCTAGCTCCACACAGCGGAAGACGTTCGTGTCTCTCTTTCTAACCGCGGTGAATGTCGTCGACGCGAAGCTAGGAGTAAGACGTCAGCGCTGTTTCGGAGCTTGCATGAGCTCCATGAAGCTTCAACTTCCTTCCGGTGCGCGCTACGCGCGCTTAATCCTACACTGCATAACGGAAGTTGAAAGGAAAATAGAAACACGGTATACAGAATATGATGATCAAATTTTTGACATTTCTTAGTATTTATGGGGGGCTACGCCCCCTATAAATTGTATCATGTTAATTTCTAGAAAAAAATAATGCGAACGGTTGTTAATGAAGTAAACAACTGAATCTTTGTTTGACAGAATGGTTTTTGCACTGTTATGACTAAATTTACTTAATCTATACGTTAAATGACATATTTATTTAAAAATATTTCACCAAGACCCCTTTTAATGAATGGCGGAACAATACACAGCAACGACGGCAGCAACAAAAATGTTTTGAGAATGGAGCTTACTTCAAATAAAGTGATTAGAAATTAGAGAAACAATCTCTTGCTTTGTTTTCCCGTTTATAACATTATTTTTTTTCAAATCTCGACAATCATATTTTCTCACTTAAAAGTTCGAGGTTTACCGATTTGAGAGATATACGTAATAAACTGGAAGCACTGTTATAATATAGAGACTACATATATTTTTGTTTAAAGTTGAGTTCATTATTATATTTAATTATCCTGCTACAGACATAATGACTTAGTAACGAATATAATTTGGTAGCATCATAATACAGTTTTCTTGTAGATAGATCATGTATACGATAGTATTGTTATTTCATTGTCTTTCACGAAATTTTTGGGTTATTTCAGTTTGCTCTTTTTATTTCTTCGTCTTTTTGTGTACTTCTTCATGTGAGAATTTCTCATATCAAATTAAAACTCTTTTTCTGACTGCATGTTTATATAAAACAGAAAGTCAATTTGCCAAGCTTTCTTATTTTCTTAAAGTAAACTAGATGTGATTGCCATGTGGTCGTTGAAGTAAAATAGATGTGTTTGCCATGTGGTCGTTGAAGTAAACTAGATGTGTTTGCCATGTGGTCGTTGAAGTAAACTAGATGTGTTTGCAATGTGGTCGTTGAAGTAAACTAGATGTGATTGCCATGTGGCCGTTGAAGTAAACTAGATGTGTTTGCCATGTGGTCGTTGAAGTAAACTAGATGTGTTTGCCATGTGGTCGTAGAGATATAAGTTGTCGAAATGGCTATATACAGGAATCAAATTTACAGAAAGTTCGATATTTAGTTAGTCATATATACTAATGTATTTTGGTCAGTTTGCCGGCTGTTTTTGTAAGACCATTTAATGTTTGTCGACGATCCTGCGTGATGGATGTATATACTTGTTCGATATCTAGCAAGTGAAAAGTTGTTCGGCATCTAGCAAGTGAATACGGCTCAAGCCGCTTCTTGGGACCATCTTGAACTTACTATTAGGTATAGAAATTTACTAATTTCTGAAGGCCTTGTGGTTATCTCAAATAACTAAATACCGAAGTAACTGTGAATTTAATTTATGCATATGCGCATTTCGACAACTTATGTCTCTTCAGTGCAGATAAAATCTAAACGTTTGGAAGACCATTAACTCAAAGATGTTAAAAAAACTGATAGAGAATAAATAACCAATATGATCTAAATGTAAAGCCAAAATTAGCTAAGGACAGAGCTTTGCGTGAGGGAGATACTCCTTAGTTTTCAACAAAATTTACAAAAATTTGGATATTGCAAGGTTCCAAATAGACTCGGCTTTCGGGTCAGCACCGAAGTACTGACTACTGGGCTGGTGAATACCCTCGGGGTCTAACAGGCAAAATGAAGAACAACAATAAAAGCGTTGTACTGTGTGCTAAATTTGAACAAGCATTTGTTGGGATTTTGTCTCACGCGCGTTCACTCAAAAAATCAATCCAAATTTGATCATTGATGTTTAAATAGATTTTGTTAAAAATTCAAAAGCTATAACTGCTTCAAAAATATGGTGGTCTGTCTAATAAACCGACTGTCAACAAAAATCAATCAAAATTTGTATTTAAAAAGTCTTTTGAATTGTTCCAATATAGCTTCCTGACAGTAGCTGACACGTCAGTTCTAATGTGTGTAATTAAATTATCAGAATTGAGATGTTGTCACATAGCATTTGGAGATTAATTTAGCATTCTTATATAGGAACACTTATAGCTCTCTTAATGTCACGTTTATTGCTTTCTGAAATTATAAAACAAAATTCATCACTACCAGGCTTTCAATGTTATCTTAATAATAATTGCTGTCACTTTCCTTGTTTGAAAGCTTTGTTTAAATTCTAAAAATAAAACTTACATAAAATATTACATTTTGTACTATGCAATACAAAACTAAAATTCTATTGGTTTTGCACTTCAAGACATTTTTATTTGATTAGCTATTTTTAACAGCAATAAACTTAAATTTGAAACACCAACATCAATATTCTGTGCTATGAACGGAGAACGAAGATGCCCTGTAGACTAAGCATATTTGGTTTAGAACCAAGAACTAAGACAAACAGGAAGTACAATGAGAATGACTTAATCAAGATGTTAGATTTTTTCATCAATATTTTTGTCGATATTTTTGTCGAATTTGAAATAACAATTTCCTAAATTCAAGGAATATTTACATCAGATAAATCCAAACGATTTTGAATTTGAGAGACTAGTGATATATCTACTTCAGCCCCGTACTTGGATCTTTTTTTTATATACATTGACGAAGATGGGATGTTTAAACTCTAAGCTTTATGACAAACGTGATGATTTGAACTCCCAATTGTGAACTTTCATATTATTACCAGCAATATATTTTAATCTCGATGGTATGGAGTTAACAATTCACATTCGATTCGATACTGTCGCGCACATAGTTTATACAGTGAATTTTTTTAACAGAGCAAAGAAACTGTCCCAAAAGCTGTACATCCCATTTCTATCATGTCGCTCTAAATTTTGATTTTGTGAAAGAAAAATAATAACCCTTAGATAACGTTACAAACACCTCTGCATGACACACAGATAAAAACGGTATGATCTGGCAGAACATGCAATCATTGGCAAAAAAATAGCAAAGCAGCAATTAGAGAAGGAAGCTACATATTTTATCATTTTTTTCGACAAGTCATTTTAATGCGAATTCCAAATGTATTTCAAATAGACAGCGGGAGACACTTGCATTGAAGCAAGTATTAATTTCTACATAGATTAAATAATTATTTGTTTTTATCTACCTTGCATGTCTCTCAATTTTTTGTTCACATTCATTTCAGTATTCAGATCTATGAAAACTTAAACAATATCACTGTAGTCTTAACAAACTGTATTGTCATTTTATTTAGAAAAGAAAAATGTCAAGAAACAACTTAAAACTTTATTTGTCAGATGGTAATAGGTCTGGAGCTGGCATGTCAGTTAACTTCTAGTAGTCTTTTGTGATTTCATGTTTATGTCCGTATGTTTAGTTCTTTCAGTTTCATTTTTCACAATTGACTCAGTCCTGTTGCTAACTGAATTTTACTGTTATTACGATTGTTTTTTTGATTTATCACATTGGCTATAGAAGGAGGTTTGGGCCCAATAAAACTAGTTTAACCCCGCCGCAGCAGGTTTGCACCTGTCCTAAGTCAGGAAATTTATTAAGCCTTCGTGTGTCTTGTCTGTTTTTTAGTTATGAAAAACAAAGGAAATGGGGTAAATGTCAAGGAGATAACATCCCATATCCAGGTTAAAACGACCCAAAAACAAAGCATCTACGGGTAACTGTACGGTCTTCAACACAGTGAGAAACTTCACACCATATAGCAAGCCCTAAATGGCCCCAAAAAGGTAAAAAGTGAATAAATCAATGGAAACAAACCACGTCCAGTAACCCAAATATCAAGAAACTAAAATTCTATAAGAAGACAAGGACCAGCCAATCACCAACATATTCCTGACTTGGGTCAGGCGCAAAAATTTCGGTGGGGTTAAACTGTTTTCTTGGATCCAAACCCTCCCCTATGTGTGGTGAATGACTTAAAAATAAATACACAGTAAAAATCAAATTACTAAAAAGTTCAACTCATCAAGACTAGTACCCTTACAATGAAGTACTTAAAACATGAAGACAATACAGACAGGTACTGTCCGGACAAATGCTCGCAGTTACTGACATCTAGCTAAGGACATAATTTCCATTGACTATGATATCAAGCCTTCTTACATGTGAAATTTCAATTGAAATACTTCTAAATAGATTTGGTATAACAACATCATCAATTATGAAAGAAGAACATGATATTGTGCAATGCAAAATACTGCCAATATGAAAAATTGTTTAAATTTAGTTATGGTGTAAAGCATTTAGGAGATTATCAATATTTTGCCAACAAAAACCAGAGGTAAAGATTTAACAACAATATCCTTTATGAATAAGTTTGTTCAACGGAATAATAAGTTTGGAAGGACAATTTTTTTAATTTATGCGCTTTGTAAATGATATTGCCATAAAAGTTTGGATGTGAAATGCCCTGATGTATAAGAGCCCTGCATGTAGAACCAAATTTTCTTAATAACTCAATGTATCTATAATAAAATTTGACAATGTTTTTATCAATTTATGATATCTAAACCCTTGATGCAGAAGTTTTTCAGTGAGACAAAGATTTCGGTCGTTGAAGTCAGAAACATCACTACATACTCGTGCATATCGAACAAGTTGTGAAATGTAGACCCCATAACAAGGGGCCAACGGAATATCGCCGTCGAGATGGGGAAATTGGCTATAGGGGAGGGGAAATCATCCCTTTTATCATAAACCTTAGTGTTTAACTTTCCTTGATTTATTGATAAAGATCAAGATCAAGAAAAGGAGTATAATCACTGCTGCTATTGGATTTATTTAAAGTAAGTTCTGCAGGATAAATTTCATCTGTAAATTTAGAAAATTCAGGATTATTTAAATGCTGTTTAGAAGGGTCTTTTTGAATTTAGTTTACTTTATGTCTATAGGAGTCTAGGATGATGTTTATTTCGCTGAACTTGATTACTCTTTATTAAGGGGCCGAGTCCGACCTGCCGTTGGGTGTTGGGTTTTTTTTTTTTTAAAGATCTTATGGTGGCTTTGAGTTGTTATTACTCCCCTTTGGGTCGTTGTCTCTTTGACACATTCCCCGTTTCCCTTCTTTTTTCTATTCAATGAACCGACCAGTTCTGTATTGACCACATCATATTTTCAGTATCTTTTTGTATTTATATGTATTGTTTCAGTATCTATTAAAAGTTATTATGCATTGAACCAACTAATAGTGTCGATAATCGTTGAACGGTAAGGCCGTTTAACTACACGATTCTACAGACAAACGCTATACCGACTGACCGCGTAACCTGAACAATACACAACCGAATGATTTATTGATTTTTCATGTTGTATAAAGAATAATTACATTTCATGCATATTCATTTGAATTCCGTCAATTTGATAGGTGAACACTGGTCACGTGTCATATCAACGTGAAGTTGCAATTCCAATGAAACACATTTGACCACATGTTAAGGTGGCGGATTAATTTGTAAAAATAGAATCCCAATGTCATGATGTTCTTTCCTATAAATAAATTGTGTTTTTTTTTCTTTTATATTTCGGTTAAAATGTAATTATAAGAATTGAATGCATTATTTTGAAGTTTCATAGGGATTATGAAAGTGTTGACCGGGCACACATTTTCAACATGAAGCGCTACAGGGCTTCATTAAAAACGTTCTTAGGTCAACACTTTAATACCCCAATGAAACTTCAAAATAATGCATTCATTTCTTAATTGCACCAGCAACATGACGTTTTCGTAATACATTGAGCGAAAACCTATGAAATTGAATGCAGATAAAATATTTCATATAATTTACATGTTATTCCAAGTATAGATGCATTTCATATTTTACTGCTATATTACGTGGAAGTAAACTATGTTTAATTTAGATATTTTTATCTACCCATGCTTACTGCGTGTTTGTGAATGTTGTCTGAATGTACAGTTCTTACGAGGGTTGTCCGTAAAGTTCGTGGACAATCTAAATAAAAATTGCCAAATAACGAGAATGTATATGAAACTAATATTTACATTTACAATACATATGCAAAATATAATCGCAATCAACGAACAAGTAATTATTTTTCTGTAGAAACAAAACAAACTAATGTTATACATCCGGAGCACAAACATGTAAAATGTTGACGTTGTCTGACGTCCTTATCTTTGAGGTTAACATTGATGAAGAACTCGCAATTCAACAAATTCGGTATTTTTGCATTTTCCGGTCTTTAAAATGTTTAGGGCGTTTGATATGATTTCTTGTGCGGAAAAGTTTTTATCAATTTTGAACCACTTGAAAACATCACTGACTGATAGTCGGAAATCATGGTCAGTAACACCCCGGAACTTATACAGTTTTTAGATTTATGAAAAATGGCTAGTTTTACACATTTTATCCAACCTTTAAACTGGTTCTTGTGCCAAAAAATTTCTGTACCATTTGTATATTAATGCAAAACACGCTTTACCATGCCTTTTCTAAATATTTCGGGGATATGTTGGTATTTGAGGGTGTTTCGCGATGTCTAAACGAAACTAGATTCACGTCACTGCTCCACGTTATCAAAAAACGTCAGGTTTTCTAGAATTTCTTATCTTGCCTTGAGACATTAAAAGATCTGTAAATTTGTCATTTCAAATATTTAGAAGTTGAAATTTGGTAATTTTGATGTTGAACATAATATAAACATTGCACTGTCATTTAATTTCTCTATTCACTCAATTTTTTTCTAAAATACCTACAAAATAATAAATTTTAGACAATACGTTTGGCATGTAATATTGGTATCGCTCCGGGTCACTATACCGGGGCTTTTTACGAAGACCGATTTGCAATTTTGCATGCAAAATTGGATCATCTTTTATATATCCAAATTCATATAAGCTTAAGGCTTACGAATATGCAAAATATAAATATATAAAACGCTGCTTTTATTTTTATTTACCTATGTCCACGATCTTTACGGACAACCCTCGTATATGTACGCTTTTGAATGACTTTGGTCTAGGTGAGACATTACATTATCACGATTATTGATTTTCTTGTTGTGTATGGCGGACATGTTTATTTAGCAGGTGGTTAATCAGCCAATAGAATCCAAGTTTACATCCGCATAACCGCACCATTGTATTTATATGTATTGTTAATATTTTACCGATGTAAGCATAAAAGACAAACTTAGACAATAATAGTAACTCGGGATAACCGGACCTGGTACCTTTTGTTTTGCTCCAGAAAGTTTATCTACACACTACCATTGAACAGCACCTGTAACTTAAAAATGACAATGGCGTTACCACTTTAGGTGGAATCAGGTATAGACCTGACGCTGGCATTCTTCAAATAGACAAAAAAAATTCCACTCATTCAAAAAGTATATTTCAAAATTAACCAACCCAACTTAATAGCAAAAATGTGCAACTTGACGGTAAGAAAATCATTTACATTATTATGTTTTTCACTTGATTCACAGGAATTTACTCAAACATTACATGATGATAAATACTTGATTACTTGATGTTGCCTTCCTTGATTTTGACTACACTTTCTCACGATTTATCAGTCGGAAATATATCTAACAATTATAAAGTACGCTATTAAATGTAGAGATGTTTGACCTCAATCTAAAATATCATTTTACTTTTTATGTAATAATCGCATTAATCTAAAGTGACAAATTTCTCTGTTAAACTATGTAGGCAGTAATCTGGAAACTTGTAACATGTAAATTTTATAAAAAAATTGCTAAAAACTAGAGCGTTCCTCCCTCTTGCAACACTACAAAAGTCAAATTGTCTGAATTTACCAATTTTCGTCTGAATTTGTCTGAAAAATTACTCGACATTCTTTAATGTCTGATTTAGTGCCTAATTTTTCTCGACAAATTCTTAATTGTATTAGTTTTGTCTTAAAATTTCTCGACACATTCTCGACAGTCTGAATTTGCATGAAAAATTCTTGATAATATTCTCGACATTCTTAACATTCTCCAGTATAACTGAAATTTCTCGACAAATTCTTAATTGTATTAATTTTGTCTTAAAATTTCTCGACACATTCTCGACAGTATAAATATGCATGAAAAATTCTTGAAAAAATTCTCGACATTCTTAACATTATGCATTATATCTGAAATTTCTTGACATATTCTCGATGTTCTTAAATTGTATGGAAAATGGTAATTTCTCACCATTTGAAAAAATTTCTTTTTTTTATCTATTTTTTATTATTTATCTTGTCTGTTTTAAACTATATTCTTGGCTTATTTTGCTAGAATTGTGTTCCATTTCTACAATAATGTAAAATCATCATTTAATACATTCATATTTAGTATTTATGTTATAAAATAAAGCATTTTATTTTCAATAATGTCACAAAACCATGATCAAAAGGTCTGGATAATACTAATAAGGCATCAAATAAATAAAGCAAAATAAAAACATTAAAAATGCAATGGAAAAAATTATGGTTTCTTCAGTTTCACTCGGATTGTCAACTTTTCAAGGAATTTTGTTTACAAATACATGTATTTTAATTATCTTCACAATTACAGAAACATTGTGTTGTCAACATTTGTCATAGTAATTATCTCTATTCATGGTTAAACTATATCTCTATCCATGGATACAACTATTTACAAATAATATACCCTTTTTAATTTTAATTTTTCCCTAAATTATATAAAGGCATATATAATTTGCTATGCGTGTTATATTTTACATTCTTTCTGCAATCAATTTTGAGATTTAGACTACATGTACATGTATACAGGAATAAATAGAAAAAGTAAAAACACCTCCAATAAACAAAGATTGTCACAGGTGAGTGATATTGTCTCAGGTAAACCTTTAGACTACATGTACATGTATACAGGAATACATACAAACATTAAAAACACCTCCAAAAAAGAGATTGTCACAGGTGAGTGGCATTGTCTCAGGTAAACTTATTTATCAATTATTTTATTGTGTAAGTTCAATATACAAACAGTGTCACATTATGTATAGAATATACTAATCGAATGCTTTTTGAAGACTCACCAGTTCTCCTTATTTGGTAATGCTGTTAAATTGTTTCCCAATCCTGGATTAATAAATTTATTATGCATGTCATTTGTAGGAAGAGCCCCCCTCCCGAACATTTTTCATATTTGTGAATAAAAATTTTATGAGACAAGCTAATAAGGAGGGACACCTAAGAACTACTGAAGACGTCATTAAATTTCTGCTGTTAAGATTTCAAATTGACTATACAAACTGCTTGAAAGATCAAACTATTCAGGAATTATGTGTTGACTCTTCATTCAGTTTGGGTTGTAACAGATCTAAAATATAGATAAGTGCCGAATGAGTAATTACTTGGATTTTATAACTGAATGCGCTCCCCTATGATTACTTGCCCAGACGTAGGATCATATTCGTGTGGAATTAATCTGTACAAATGTCTGCTTAATTCTAGCAAGGTATTTTTCATGTGCTAGCTAAAATGATTTTCTAGGACAGATTAAGTACTCATATATAGAAAAGCAGACATAACATCATTTTACTGCGCATCAAATGGCAGATACATATCAAATGATTTATAATTTGGTGAGTATATGTACAATGTACGTATTTATTTTCCTCATTGAGTATATTAGTTGATTTAGGTTGTGACTTTGGCCCTCTGGATAAATGCATAAGAGGGGTAAATACCTGTTGTACTAGTATATTGCGCACAGTTTAATGGTATGAGTTGGCAGTAAGAATCACTTTTTTATAAGTTTTTGAAATTGTATTATTTTTAATAAATTAATTTCTATTCTAATTTATTTTAGATTTGCGATTTCATCAGAAATTTATTTTACAAATTAAATCAAATTGTTCTTTTATTTGTCTTCATACAAATTAGGTTGATCATAACATTTTAGACAGTTGAGAATATGTCGAGACATATTCAGACACTGTTCAGACTGTCAAGAATATGTCGAGACATATTCAGACATTGTTTAGATTGTCAAGAATATGTCGAGACATATTCAGACTCTGTTCAGACTGTCGAGAATAAATCCAGACATATTCAAAAATCAAAAATAAGTTGAGACTATTTGAGACATTGTTCATACAGTTAAGAATGTGTTGAGACAAATTCATTCTCAGTTCAGACTGTCGAGAATGTGTCGAGACACAATCAGACATATTTCATACTTTTGAGAGATGCGTCAAGACAATTAGGAATAGTGTCGAGAATTTTAAGAAATAATTCAGAAATATTCAGACAAAGTCGAGAATTTTTATATATATCCCAGACAATAAAGAATGTCGAGTAATTTTTCAGACAAAATCAGACAAAAATTGGTAAATTCAGACAATTTGACTTTTGTAGTGTGCAAAGCTCTGTGCTCAGCTAATTTTGAAATTCCATTTAGAATGTTTTGTTATTTGTGCTCTCTCAGATTTTATGCATTTTTGGTTAAATGTCTTCCAAATAATAAAATGTTATCTGCACTGAAGAGACATGAGTTGTCGAAATGGCCATATGCAGAAACTAGATTTAGAGTTACTATGGTATTTTATTATTTACTTATTATCCGTTTTCTTTATAAATGCGAGTAAATAATCATTTCAGTGTTATTATACGGATATCAAAAGCGTTTGGAATATAGAAGAATTAAAACTTCTCCTGCGTTTTTCCTCAACAAAAACATTTTGCATATGTATTTAATCCCACTTAAACTTAAGAAACATATCATTTTATTACATGAACTTTACAGTGTAGATTGAAATGTATGTTATGCAACGAAATTCAAATTTGGTTAAAATCAGACTTTTTTTAATATATTTGTAAAAATTTGTTACATAGTACCCCAAGAACCTAATCAAGGGTTGATGAAATTTTCTTTCTCTGTGTCCATGAGATGAAAATACATTCTCCAATACCATGAAATGGCTTAAGGGATTACAAGTGTCAGAAAATTGTAATGAGAATGAAAAATCTTGCCTTCTATTTTGGAAAGCTTTGCTAATAGAACAACATGAGCAAAAAAAAAATCGAAAATCCATGGAAGAATTTTTGATATTATAAGACATCAAAATTTTGGCGGGAAACAGTTCCCTCTGGAGTATTCAATCAAAATGAAGAACAACAATAAAAGCGTTGTACTGTGTGCTAAATTTGAACAAGCATTTGCTGGGATTTTGTCTCACGCGCGTTCACTCAAAAAATCAATCCAAATTTGATCATTGATGTTTAAATAGATTTTGTTAAAAATTCAAAAGCTATAACTGCTTCAAAAATATGGTGGTCTGTCTAAAAAACCGACTGTCAACAAAAATCAATCAAAATTTGCATTTAAAAAGTCTTTTGAATTGTTCCAATATAGCTTCCTGACAGTAGCTGACACGTCAGTTCTAATGTGTGTAATTAAATTATCAGAATTGAGATGTTGTCACATAGCATTTGGAGATTAATTTAGCATTCTGATATAGGAACACTTACAGCTCTCTTAATGTAACGTTTATTGCTTTCTGAAATTATAAAACGAAATTCATCACTACCAGGCTTTCAATGTTATCTTAACAATAATTGATGTCAATTTCCTTGTTTGAAACCTTTGTTTAAATTCTTAAAATAAAACTTACATAAAATATTACATTTTGTACTATGCAATGCAAAACTAAAATTCGTTTGGTTTTGCACTTCAAGACGTTTTTATTTGAATAGCTATTTTTAACAGCAATAGACTTAAATTTAGACACCAACATCAATATTCTGTGCTATGAACGGAGAACGAAGATGCACTGTAGACTAAGCATATTTGGTTTAGAACCAAGAACTAAGACAAACAGGAAGTACAATGAGAATGACTTCATCAAGATGTTAGATTTTTTTCATCAATATTTTTGTCGATATTTTTGTCGAATTTGAAATAACAATTTCCTAAATTCAAGGAATATTTACATCAGATAAATCCAAACGAATTTGAATTTGAGAGACTAGTGATACACCTACTTGAGCCCCGTACTTGGATCTTTTTTTTATATACATTGACGAAGATGGGATGTTTAAACTCTAAGCTTTATGACAAACGTGATGATTTGAACTCCCAATTGTGAACTTTCATATTATTACCAGCAATATATTTTAATCTCGATGGTATGGAGTTAACAATTAACATTCGATTCGATACTGTCGCGCACATAGTTTATACAGTGATTTTTTTAAACAGAGCAAAGACAATGTCCCAAAAGCTGTACATCCCATTTCTATCATGTCGCTGTAAATTTTGATTTTGTGAAAGAAAAATAATAACCCTTAGATAAGGTTACAAACACCTCTGCATGACACACAGATAAAAACGGTGTGGTCTGGCAGAACATGCAATCATTGGCAAAAAAATAGCAAAGCAGCAATTAGAGAAGGAAGCTACATATTTTATCATTTTTTTTCGACAAGTCATTTTAATGCGAATTCCAAATGTATTTCAAATAGACAGCGGGAGACACTTGCATTGAAGCAAGTATTAATTTCTACATGGATTAAATAATTATTTGAACTTCGCAATATGTTTTATCTACCTGCATGTCTCTCAATTTTTTGTTCACATTCATTTCAGTATTCAGATCTATGAAAACTTAAACAATATCACTGCAGTCTTTACAAACTATACACAGCTCTGTGTATTGTCATTTTATTTAGAAAAGAAAAATGTCAAGAAACAACTTAAAACTTTATTTGTCAGATGGTAATGGGTCTGGAGCTGGCATGTCAGTTAACTTCTAGTAGTCTTTTATGATTTCATGTTTATGTCCGTATGTTTAGTTCTTTCAGTTTCATTTTTCACAATTGACTCAGTCCTGTTGCTAACTGAATTTTACTGTTGTTACGATTGTTTTTTTGATTTATCACACTGGCTATAGGTGGAGGTTTTGGCCCAATAAAACTAGTTTGACCCCGCCGCAGCAGGTCTGCGCCTGTCCTAAGTCAGGAAATTTATTAAGCTTTCGTGTGTCTTGTCTGTTTTTTAGTTATGAAAAAGAAAGGAAATGGGGTAAATGTCAAGGAGACAACATCCAATATCCAGGTTAAAACGACCCAAAACAAAGCATCTACGGGTCACCGTACGGTCTTCAACACAGTGAGGAACTTCACACCATATAGCAGGCCCTAAATGGGCCCAAAAAGGTAAAAAGTGAATAAATCAATGGAAACAAACCACATCTAGTAACCCAAATATCAAGAAACTAACATTTTATAAGAAGACAAGGACAAGCCAATGACCAACATATTCCTGACTTGGGTCATGCGCAAAAATTTCGGTGGGGTTAAACTGTTTTCTTGGATCCAAACCCTCCCCCTATGTGTGGTGAATGGCTTAAAAATAAATGCACAAAAAGACTCACAGTAAAAATCAAATTAGAAAAAAGTCCAACTCATCAAGACTAGTAACCTTACAATGAAGTACATAAAACATGAAGACAATACAGACAGGTACTGTCCGGACAATGCTCGCAGTTACTGACAGCTATCTAAGGACATTATTTCCGTTGACTATGAAATCAAGCCTTCTTACATATGGAATTTCAATTGAAATACTTCTAAATAGATTTGATGTAACAAAATCATCAATTATGAAAGAAGAACATGATATTGTGCAATGCAAAATACTGCCAATATGAAAAATTGTTTAAATTTAGTTATGGTGTAAAGCATTTAGGAGATTATCAATATTTTTGCCAACAAAAACCGGAGGTAAAGATTTAACAACAATGCTGTATTTATATCCTTTATGAATAAGTTTGTTCAACGGAATAATAAGTTTGGAAGGACAATTTTTGAATTTATGCGCTTTGTAAATGATATTGCCATAGAAGTTTGGATGTGAAATGTCCTGATGTATAAGAGCCCTGCATGTAGAACCAAATTTTCTTAATAACTCAATGTATCTATAATAAAATTTAGACAATGTTTTTATCAATTTATGATATCTAAAACCTTGATGCAGAAGTTTTTCAGTGAGACAAAGATTTCGGTCGTTGAAGTCAGAAACATCACTACATACTCGTGTATACTGAACAAGTTGTGAAATGTAGACCCCGTAAGAAGGGGCTAACGGAACATCGCCGTCGAGATGGGGAAAATTGACTATAGGGGAGGAGAAATCATCCCTTTTATCATAAACCTTAGTGTTTAACTCTCCTTGATTTATTGATAAAGATCAAGATCAGAAAAGGAGTATAATCACTGCTGCTATTGGATGTATTTAAAGTAAGTTCTGCGGATAAATTTCATCTGTAAATTTAGAAAATTCAGGATTGTTTTAATGCTGTTTAGAAGGATCTTTTCGAATTTAGTTTACATTATGTCTATAGGAGTCTAGGATGATGTTTATTTCGCTGAACTTGATTACTCTTTATTAAGGGGCCGAGTCCGACCTGCCGTTGGGTGTTGGGTTTGGGTTTTTTCTTTTAAGATCTCATGGTGGCTTTGAGTTGTTATTACTCCCCTTTCGGTCGTTGTCTCTTTGACACATTCCCCGTTTCCCTTCTTTTTTCTATTCAATGAACCGGCCAGTTCTGTATTGACCACATCATATTTTCAGTATCTATTTGTATTTATATAACAACGGCAGTAGAATACCGAAGGAACAAGGGAAGCGATGACTACAAAAATCGAAGTCCAAAGACATGGCAAAAACGGTAACAGATAAAAACAAAGATATATGTATTGTTTCAGTATCTATCAAAAGTTATCATGCATTGAACCAACTAATAGTGTCGATAATCGTTGAACGGTAAGGCCGTTTAACTACACGATTCTACAGACAACCGCTATACCGACTGACCGCGTAACCTGAGCAATACACAACCGAATGATTTATTGATTTTTCATGTTGTATAAAGAATAATTACATTTCATGCATATTCATTTGAATTCCGTCAATTTGATAGGTGAACACTGGTCACGTGTCATATCAACGTGAAGTTGCAATTCCAATGAAACACATTTGACCACATGTTAACGTGGCGGATTAATTTGTAATCAAAGCTCCGATGGAGCTGAATCTCGACGCCCTGAAAATCTACACGTGACAAAACTTCGTAGTCATCCAAAGAACTGCTGCATACGTCTGCAAGTTATTCCGTAATACGTGAAAATAATCGGATTGTGTGATTTCGCATGTTGATTTCATTGCTATAAATATATGCAGTACACTGTCACAGGTAAACAAATGTTATTTTGAATCAAAGTCAACTCGCCCCTTCAAGCTCGCCCCCATTTCCATCACACTCGCCCCATCAGCGTCTGGTCAACTCGCCCCATAAAGTGAGTTCAAGAATTTATATCTTACCAAAGACTTACAATGTTCTCATTATACGTCCTTGATCCTACTGATAAAATCATTACTTAAAATTTTCCTATCAGATATTATATATCAGTATATTTGTTTCTAGCGGAACACTAAACCTTACCCTATCTCTAACCCTAACCCTATCTCTAACTCTAACCCTAACCCTATCTCTAATCCTAACCCTATCTCTAACTCTATGCCTGACCCTATCTCCAACTCTAACCATATCTCTAACCCTAAACAAAAAAAAAAAACAAACAATACCCATAACCATAAACCTAACAAAACCAACCAAGGTAAATCCGAAAAATTCACCAACCTGAAATAATGGTGTCCCGAAAGAAAACTAAGCCAAAAATATTGAAAAGGGTTTGAATCTATTTGTTGGGCGAGTTGGTATTTTAAAGAGTGGTTGGGGCGAGTTGGTAGAAAATTGGGGCGACTCGGACAGGGGCGAGTTGGCAGTGGGGCGAGTTGTCCTCCTACCGTTATTTTCATCTTTGATAAATTACTGCGCGACAAGTTCGTTGATCCGAAACGCAATATAAAAAAACGAGTAATTTGATAAATATGCATATTGTTTTCAATTTAATAAAACAACACTGTATTCAACTCAAGAAAATGAAGAAATATAACTTAAATACTAAATGTATACGATTTTGAAAGAAACTTGCGCACTATATTTTATCGGAAGCACGAAGATCATCTTTTAGAGCTGTTAATAGGCTTGAAGCCTTACGTGGGGCGCGTGATTTTATCTTGCCATATCAATATCTCTCCAGCCATTTCATGGCTTCGAGATAAAAATGGAATCCCAATGTCATGATGTTCTTTCCTATTAATAAATTGTGTTTTTTTTCTTTTATATTTCGGTTAAAATGTAATTATAAGAATTGAATGCATTATTTTGAAGTTTCATAGGGATTATGAAAGTGTTGACCGGGCGCACATTTTCAACATGAAGCGCTACAGGGCTTCATTAAAAACGTTCTTAGGTCAACACTTTCATACCCAAATGAAACTTCAAAATAATGCATTCATTTCTTAATCGCACCAGCAACATGACTTTTTCGTATTACATTGAGCAAAAACCTATGAAATTGAATGCAGATAAAATATTTCATATAATTTACATGTTATTCCAAGTATAGATGCATCTCATATTTTTATTTTCTAATCTAAATTTTAGGCTGAAATTACTGTTATATTACGTGGAAGTAAACTATGTTTAATTTAGATATTTTTATCTACCCATGCTTACTGCGTGTTTGTGAATGTTGTCTTAATGTACAATTCTTATATTTACGCTTTTGAATGACTTTGGTCTAGGTGAGACATTACATTATCACGATTATTGATTTTCTTGTTGTGTATGGCGGACATGTTTATTTAGCAGGTGGTTAATCAGCCAATAGAATCCAAGTTTACATCCGCATTACCGCACCATTGTATTTATATGTATTGTTAATATTTTACCGATGTAAGCATAAAAGACAAACTTAGACAACAATAGTAACTCGGGATAGCCGGACCTGGTACCTTTTGTTTTGCTCCTGAAAGTTTATCTGCACACTACCATTGAACAGCACCTGTAACTTAAAAATGACGATGGCGTTAACAGGTATAGACCTGACGCTGCCATTTTTCAAATAGACTAAAAAAATTTCCACTCATTCAAAAAGTATATTTCAAAATTAACCAAACCAACTTAATAGTAAAAATGTGCAACTTGACGGTAAGAAAAGCATTTACATTATTATGTTTTTCACTTGATTCACAGGAATTTACTCAAACATTACATGATGATAAATACTTGACTACTTCATGTTGCCTTCCTTAATTTAGACTACACTTTTCCCACGATTTATCAGTCGGAAATGTAATCTAACAATTATAAAGTATGCTATTAAATGTTGAGATGTTTGACCTTAATCTAAAATATCATTTTACTTTTTATGTAATAATCGCATTAATCTAAAGTGACAAATTTCTCTTTTAAACTATGTAGGCAGTAATCTGGAAACTTGTAACATATAAATTTTAGAAAAAATTGGTAACAACTAGAGCGTTCCTCCCTCTTGCAAAGCTCTGTGCTTAGCTAATTTTGAAATTCAATTTATATTGTTTTGTTATTTGTGCTTTCTCAGATTTAAACATATTTGGTTAATTCTCTTCCCATTGTTTAGATGTTATCTGCACTGAAGAGACATGAGTTGTCGAAATGGCCATATGCAGAAACTAGATTTAGAGTTGCTATGGTATTTTATTTACTTATTATCTGCTTTCTTTATTATTTCAGTGTTATTATACGGATATCAAACAGCGTTTGGAATATAGAAGAATTAAAACTTCTCCTGCGTTTTTCCTCAACAAAACCATTTTGCATGTGTATTTAATCCCACTTAAACTTAAGTAACATATCATTTTATTACATGCACTTTACAGTGTAGATTGAAATGTATATTATGCAACGAAATTCAAATTTGGTTAAAATCAGACTTTTTTTAATATATTAGTAAAAATTTGTTACATAGTACCCCAAGAACCTAATCAAGGGTTGATGAAATTTTCTTTCTCTGTGTCCGTGAGATAAAAATACATTCTCCAATACAATGAAATGGCTTAAGGGATTACAAGTGTCAGAAAATTGTAATGAGAATGAAAAATCTTGCCTTCTATTTTG
>MJUU01033189.1:102137-119795 GCA_002080025.1 Modiolus philippinarum | reverse complement strand
AAGTTCATTGGACCATGAAATTGAGGTCACAGACAAAAGCCATATAGCTGACTGTCATGTACTACTCAAGACCAACCTATATACCAAATATCATTGACCTAACATTTATAGTTGCTGAGAAAATGACCTAATCGTAAAAAACTTAACATGAAAAATTACGCCGCCGCCGCCGCCGTCATTATTTGTACGCATATGTCTCGCTTTCCGCACCTTTCGTCGCGGGCGAGACAATAAATTGAGATTTGCACACACAGACGTCTCATGCTTTGGGCGTGAGAGTCACGCTTTCCAACCCCGAATCACGCTCTCATGCTCATCCCTTTCAATGTCACGCTTTTGAATATTCAGGAAAAAAATATATTTCGGATAGAAAAATGATCTGTCTTGATAAGAAATACCAGAAATTTGTTTTTTTTCGTATATTTTCTCATACAAATGGTTCATTTTCCATAAATATCTACTAAATAAAAAAACAATTTTCATTTGAAGTCACAAAAAGAAAAGCAATTCTCATTTTTAATTCTTTTTATGGCAAGAATTTTGTTGCAAATTCTTTTCTATAACCACCTGATATCCGCACAGTATGTACTATTTTGAGTCTTTGAAAAAAAATCTTGCAGGGCAAACCCCCAAGATCCTCCCGTCTCACTCTGGGAACCCGAACCCCCTTCACAGCTCTGCACACAATGCATATTGGAATGTGAATTGCAGTTCGCTTTGGTACGAAGTTAGGACACAAATCGTTTTCCAATGCATATTTAGATAGTATTTGAATTGACTAATGCAAATTTCATTGAATTATGTGCGAATGTAGGATAAGTATCCAAAGAAACCCATCAAAAGTGTAAGTTATTTTGACAGCAAGTTGAGTGCTAAGTTATGTTGCCAAGGCAAAATGTTAGGAGTCATGGTAAATAAGAGACATCATACAAACAATTTCATCATTTGGAATGCATGATACATTCCATCAAGTATGATCAATCTGACCATTCTACATTCTATACACAATTTGGAATTTTATGAAAAGCATTCTTGTTCCAGAAGTTTTCCAAGAATTTTTATTCCTGTGATAGAAAAAAAAAATAACCCTATATGTTGAACCAGAAAATGTACAAATATCAGTCAAACATTTAACAAAAAGTGCATTCAATGAAGGATTTCATTTCTAATGAATATTTCATGCCATGAAATTAGAAGTTTAGAAAACAAATTCGCACCTTATTTTATTTCTACACATCACCTATCCCAAGTTACCAACTCTAAATGTTTGTCGGCAAACAACATCACAACTTTAAACAAACAAAGATACCAACACTAAGTGTTTAGAAGACAAACAACATCACAATTTTAAACAATAGTACATATAAATCTACAGATTTGCTGAGAAATTAATAAGTTTGGTCATACTATTAACAAGTGATGAAGAAAATACTATTTATATACACAATGATACAAAATATGAACAATCCCCAAAATTATTATTCTATATGTAATCCTAAATCTGTTTAAGTACTTTTTCAACTTGTTTCATTTGATCAAATGACTAAATACTGAAGTTACTGTGAATTTTAATTCTGCATATGCACATTTCGACAACTTATGTCTCTTCAGTGCAGATAAAATCTAAACATTTGGAAGACCATAAACTCAAAGATGTTTAAAAACTGATAGAGAGCAAATAACCAATATGATCAAAATGTAAAGCCAAAATCATCTAAGGACAGAGCTTTGCATGAGGGAGATACTCCTTAGTTTTCAACAAAATTTACAAAAATTTAGATATTGTAAGGTTCCAAATAGCACCGAAGTACTGACTACTGGGCTGGTGAATACCCAAATCAAGGGAAAAATAAATCCTAATTTTATTACAACATACTTGAAATGCTTTGAGACCACTAGAGGTGTAAAAAAGTGATCTTATGAGAAACATGCTAATAAGACAAATAAGACGAAGTCAGATATGACTTTTCACAATTATTCAAGCCGTGAAAGACCATTTTGCTGTTGTCAACTTGTGACATCATAATAAAGGTGACCATGCCTGGCGCCACATTCAAAGTACACAATTTTTTTTAAATTCTGATTTAATGTTAACAGTTATGTTCATGATGAAATTAGTACATTTAATTACCAGAAAAGCAAACCAAAGGTCCCATTAATACCAAGAATGTACCGTTACCATCCTATTTGAATCAAAATAATTCATTGTTTATATGATGTATTGTCTATTGGTCCCTTTGTCTGGCAACTGTACTTTGCCCAATATGTTATGCTTGTTGACGTCCCAGCATCCATGACAAAAATAATGATAAAACAATGAATACATGGATGTAGCATTGCTCAACATTTAGCAAGTGAATTCCACTCAAATTGGTGCTACTGGCTATCTTGAACTTATTATTGGGTACGAGTGTTTGTTCTTTGTTGAAGGCCTCATGGTGACTTCAAGATGAAGATAAACAATGAACACCTTGTTTCATTTGCTTAATTTTACAATGTATTTATATGGATTTTGTCCCATGTACATTTACTCCATATCCCTTTATTTGTTCATTTACCTTTGAGTTTATCTCACATGCAGTTTGGAGTCCATAAAAAAATTCCCAATGCTTGAGGTGTTTCCTCTTTTTATTTGTCAGTTATAGTGTACTTGTTCATGTGAGAATTTCTCATATGAATATACACTATCAAAATTCAACATTTAGCTTTCTTGTGTTGTAAAAATTTAACCATTTGTCTAGCCATCTGTATATATATATATATAGCTAACATCTCTTGATTTACTTACTAAGTTTTCTTACAATCAACTTGATGAGTGCCATGTGATTGTTTATATGTTGTACATTAATTCCATATCCCTTTATTTGTTCATGAAGACTCCAGTATATTGTTGTCTAACACAGGGCTATAGACATGATTTACCGGTATGTTGTTTTTTTAAACCCCATTAACACTTGGTGTAAAATAATGAGACATACATGACCAGCCTGATGTAAAATAATGATATTAAAACTAAAGTTTCCTTAAGGGAGTATGAGCGTCAGATTTTAGAAGTATTCAATATCCTCGGGTCTTATCCATGCACTCAAACAGGGTTAAAATTTTTAGCACATCTATTATATTTTCTTGCTCATAGGTCACTTTAAAATGCATAAAATAGACAATGTATAAAATTTTATAAACTTCTAATTATATTTTCAAATATTCTAAGGCATTTTAACAGCTAACTGAAATTGAAGGAAAACTCTTGAGAGAACTGTTTCCCGCCAAAATTTTGACGTCTTATATCTCATAAATTCCTACATGGATTTTAAATTTTTTTTGCTCATGATGTTCTATTAGCAAAGCTCTTCAGCATTTTCATTCTAATTACAAAATTTCTGAAACTCAAACTCCCTTAAACAATACAAAGGGAAAAACTGATATGTCTTATGAAAATAAACAATATTCAATTTTCAAATTGAAAAAATATTCTACCCTACTTTGGCCATCATTAAATAATTCCCAGATTCTCAGTGACTTTTTTTTCTCAAATTTAGGGGCACACAGGCAAATTTTGTTTTATATTTCTTATAAAATTTTGTGAAAAATGATGTTATTTAAAAAAAAAAAGTAATGGTGCATTACATGATACCCTGCCACGTTCCACAAAATTTCGAAGTTTAAAAAGGCATAACTCCAGATCCCTGTGTACTTCTGAACCCTAAATTACACTTGGCGGCCTGTGTTTTATGGTAAACAATTAACACACCAAAGTAGAAGACAGTATGTTATTTCATTCCCAAGTTATCAGTTGCAAACCCTAAAATTTTCAAAATTTCAAAGTTTCAAGGGCCGTAACTCCAGAACCCCTTGGACCTCTGAACCAAAAATCGTACTTGGCCTGAGTTTTGTGGTAAACAAGTTACATACTAAGTTTGAAGACAATATATTAATTCATTCACAAGTCATCAGTTGGAAACAATAACATTCGCAAATTTTCAAAGTTTCAAGGGGCATAACTCCAGAACACCTTGGACCTTTGAACCTGAAATCGATCTTTGCCTGAGTTTTGTGGTAGACAAGTTACACACCAAGTTTGAAGACAATATATTATTTTATTCACAAGTTATCAGTCGCATACCCTAAAATTCGCAAAATTTCAAAGTTTCAAGGGGCATAACTCCAGAGCCCCTTGGACCTCTGAACCCGAAATCAAACTTTGCCTGAGTTTTGTGGTACATGTATACAAGTTACATACCAAGTTTGAAGACAATATATTATTTCATTCACAAGTTATCAGTCGGAAACCCTAAAATTCGCAAAATTTCAAAGTTTCAAGGGGCATGACTCCAGAACCCCTTGGACCTCTGAACCCAAAATCGAACTTGGCCCGAGTTTTGTGGTAAAGAAGTTACATACCAAGTTATTTCATTCACAATTTATCAGTCGGAAACCTTCGGGGGCGGACAGACGGACACACGACTTGGGGTATTACATAATACCTCGCCACTACATGTGGCGGGGTATAAAAATTACCTAAAAATTCAAAATTAAATTTGAGGCTGGTGAAAAAAAAAAATCTGGGCTGGCAGGAATGAGAATTTAGGATAATCTTTTATTATGGCTTTACTATAAGAATGATTATTTTCATGTTTCAATAGACAGTCCAAAAGCGTGGAAAGGTAATGATTTTTTTTTAAAACACTAAAGTACACACAACGAAAATAGCCGCAGCTTAAATCACTGTAGCTATTTTAATTTTTTGCCGCTACTCTTGGTATATCCGAAATAACCAAAGTTCAAATAAAAATATTTTCCATAGACCTTCGTGTTAATTTCGCTAAAATTTCAAGGACGTGGGAGTGATTGATGAATGATTTATGAAACCAACAAACCAATGAAAAGACACCAAATGGATTGCCGATGGATAACTTATTTGCATATAGGGTGCTTGTCTGTTATTTATTCGGGTGGCCAATGAACCACTAGAATTTTGATTTGTTTACTAATTAACATAAAAATGTTTAGGTAAATATGTGAAGTAAGTTTGCAGAACCAAAATCCAGTTACCATTTACTTTTATTAAAATAAATTTGTTTACAGGTAAAAAGTTTTTGTCGACACTTTTTTAAGTAATTACATAATTAATTTTTTGCTTCGCAATAGAGATTATCTCCCGACCCACGTGTTTTGGTTAATTGATAGACCCCAAGGCATTATAACAATAAATACAGGTGTTCAGTTAATCAGGTATACTCCCTCTGTTTTCGACTCAAATTTTCTGTTAAAATAACATAGAAGGGTAATAGAAAACTTTATAACCCTTTATTGTAAAATTATGGTAATGCATGGCATGAAGCGGCAAAAAAATTAGCTTTCCATTGGTGTATGCCATGTCATCCTTTAACATTTACTTAAAAAGATTTTAGAAGAAAAGTCGCTGCAAATTTCATTGTGGCTAATTTAAGTTACTTTTTCAACAGGAATCCATTGCAAAAATGCATCAAAATGTGACAAAAATTAAAAATTAAAACTTTGAGATTTCTTCCTCTTGGGCCCTATTTTTACCATGAATGAGACCCCCCCCCCCCCCCGAAAATTTTGAAACAGAAAACTGACAAATGTCAGTCAAACTTTTAACAAAAGTGCATTCAATCAAGGATTTTATTATGAATATTTCTGGTCATGAAATTAGCAAGTTACGAAAACAAATTGACACCTCATTTTATTTCTACACATCACCTATCCTTAAGTTACCAACTCTAAATGTTTGTCGGAAAACAACATCACAGCTTTAAACAATAGTACATATAAATCTACAGATTCCCTAAGTAATAAATAAGTTTGGTAATATACAACTAACAAGTAATGAAGAAAATACTACTTGTATACACAATGTCACAGAACATGAACAATCCTTAAGCTATTTTCCTATATGTAATCTTAAATCTGTTTCAGTACTTTTTCAACATATTGTATTTCGATCAATTTAAGGGAAAAATAAATCCTAATTCTATTACAACATACATGAAATGCTTTGAGACCACTAGAGGTGTAAAAAAGGTGATACCAGTAAACTAAAATGAGTAACACACAAATAAGACAAATGAGACAGTCAGATATGACATTTCCAATTATTGAAGGTGAAAAAGACAATTTTGTCCTTGTGACTGCATAAAAAAGGTATTACATAGGTACTCCAACGAAAAAATGAAATGTTCGCATTCAATGAATATATCGGTGCAAACAGATAGTTTTCTGCTTCAATAATAAGAAATTGAACTTTTAATTCCCAAAATTTAGATTAAGGATGAATTAGCATAATTAAAAAATTGCAAATGTCCACTTCCGGTAATTTTTTTTCTTCGCGTTTACCAGTACATTGAGAGCTAAGGAAAAACTGGTTCAAAATGATTTGGAGTTACGGCGCTTTGGCCACTAATTAAGATTAAAATACAGAAAATTCAAGAAAACTGCAAATACAAGTAAAAGTTAGAATTGCCGTGCACCTACGTGCATTCATGAATCTATTTGAAACTTTGCAGCAAAAAAGTATGAGTTATAATTTAAATACAGCACTTAACGTGCGTCTTCATGCATCATGTCATCATTATGTATTTGTGGAATGAAAACTGATAAATAAAAAACTTTGCTAACAAAATTCTTCGTTGGAGTACCTATATTACACTATGCCTGTTAAGATCATGTAAAAAGTACACTATTTTTTTTTAAATTCTGATGTAATGTTTACAAGTTTGTTCATTATACATAACTTGTACATTTAACTGCCAGAAAAGCAAACCAAAGGTCTCAACAATACCAAGAATGTACCATAACCATCCTATTTGAATAAAAATAATTCATGAAGACTCCAGTATATTTTTTGTTTTACATAGGGCTTTAGACATTTATGTTGTTTTTTTTAAACCTTGTTAACACTTGGTGTAAAATAATGAGACATAGTAAAACAATGATAAACTAGAGTCTCCTTAAGGAGGTTTGCTCCTTGTTTTGGGATTTTTGTCAGATTTTCGGAATCCCCGGGTTTTATCCATTTAAAAGCATTATAATTTTTTGCCCATTGACCCCCTTATTTTTTTCCATAATTTCATTTTATACATCTTTGTGAGCATTCTGTAAAAATTTCATTGAATTCTATTTATTTTGTCTCATTCGTTCATGGTCATTCCTTGATAATGTTAATCCTATGAAAAATCAGAGGAGTTCGGTTTCCCGCCAACATCAACCTATCAATTTTTTCACTTAATTTTTTTTCTTTTTTAATTTTCTAACAAAAAATCATGTTTATTTGAAATCCTATTTATTTTCAAATGGAGTAGCGAACCCCCTTAAATTATATCTTAAACATCAATACAAAGGCAGAGATAAAAACTGATATATGTCATATGACAATCAACAATGATTCAATTTTCAAATTGAAAAAAAAATTATTCTAACCTACTTAGGCCATGATAAAATAATTCCCAGATTCTCATCCATTTTATTCTCAAAATTTGGGGCAGACGGGCGAATTTTATTTTATATATTTAATCAAATTTTGTGTAAAACAATGACTTTTTCAAAGAAATTTACCAAAATTGGCAATAAAGGGCTACGCAGAGCGCAGCATGATACGACCCCTTATACGCTAAGAGATACGCCAAATCTATTGGTATACTACTGAAAGCTAACAACAAGAGGAATCCAAAGAAAAAAATCCCATCGAAATCCGATGGAAAACAAGTGTGGATCGTATTGCAAGGCAATACCAAGTCGCCAACCGGTAGAACAAGGCTTTATTACACTAGCAAAAGTATTAAAATTTGTTTTCTTAGTCCAAGGCCCATAACTCCTACAAAAATCACTGGATCAGAACCAATCTTACACTTGATCTATAACTCATTAAGGTAGACTCACATGCAAAATATCATATCAATACCTGCAACGGTTCAGAAAAAAAGTGTGGAAAACTGTCATTTCACTAAAATTTTCTAAGTCCAAGGCCCATAACTCTGTCAAAAATCACTGGACCGGAACCAAACTTTAACTTATCTGTAACTAATAAAGGTAGCACATACAAAATATTAGATCAATATCTACAACAGTTTAGAAAAAAATGTGGAAAACTGATATTTTACTTAAATTTTCTAAGTCCAAGGCCCATAACTCCGGCAAAAATCACTGGACCGTAACCAAACTTAAACTTGATCTGTAACTTCTCAAGGTAGACTCACATACAAAATATCAGACCAATACCTGCAACGGTTTAGAAAAAAAGTGCGGAAAACTGATATTTTACTAAAATTTCCTAAGTCCAAGGCCCATAACTCCTGTAAAAATCATTGGACCGGAACCAAACTTTAAGTTGATCTGTAACTCATCAAGGTAGACTCACATACAAAATATCAGACCAATAACTGCAACGGGTTAGAAAAAAAATGCAGAAAACTGATATTTTACTAAAAGTTCCTAAGTCCAAGGCCCATAACTCCTGCAAAAATCATTGGACCGGAACCAAACTTAAAGTTGATCTGTAACTCATCAAGGTAGACTCACATACAAAATATCAGACCAATACCTGCAACGGTTTAGAAAAACATAGAAAGCAGCCACAGCCTGCTAAGCTCACCTTGTTGCACAGCATTGTCACATGTTGCACATGTCAATAACCAGGAATGGATTATAATCATTCGTTTAAACAGATTCAGTCATGCGTAAAATGTAGGTCAGAGACAGCATCCGAAGCATGCATTGTTGTTGTCATCTCAAAATGCATCATGCATACCAGTATGGTTGATGTGCGCCATGTCAGTAAGCGGGAATGGACTTTAACCATTCTACCTAACCAAGTTGCTCATGCATAAAATGTAGGTCAGAGACAGCATCCGAAGCATGCATTCCAGTCGTCTTCCCAAAATGCATCATACATACCAATACAGTTGATGTGGGGCATGTCAGTAAGCGGGAATGGACTTTAGCCATTCTACCTAACCAAGTCGCTCATACGTAAAATGTAGGTCAGAGACAGCATCCAAAGCATGCACTGTTGTTGTCATCCAAAATGCATCATACATACCAGTATGCTTGATGTGGGGCATGTCAGTAAGCCGGAATGGACTTTAACCATTCTACCTAACCAAGTCACTCATGCATAAAATGTAGGTCAGAGACAGCATCCAAAGCATGCACTGTTGTTGTCATCCAAAAAAGCATCATACATACCAGTATGCTTGATGTGGGTCATGTCAGTAAGCGGGAATGGACTTTAACCATTCTACCTATCCAAGTCGCTCATGCGTAAAATGTAGGTCAGAGACAGCATCCGAAGCATGCATTATTGTTGTCATCCCAAAACACATCATACATACCAGTATGGTTGATGTGGGCCATGTCAGTAAGTGGGAATGGACTTTAACCATTCTACCTAACCAAGTCCCTCGTGCATAAAATGTAGGTCAGAGACAGCATCCGAAGCATGCATTCCAGTCCTCATTCCAAAATGCATCATGCATACCAATATGGTTGATGTGGGGCATGTCAGTAAGCGGGAATGGACTTGAACCATTCTACCTAACCAAGTCGCTCATGCGTAAAATGTAGGTCAGAGACAGCATCCAAAGCATGCATTGTTGTTGTCATCCCAAAATGCATCATACATACCAGTATGGTTGATGTGAGCCATGTCAGTATGCGGGAATGGACTTTAACCATTCTACCTAACCAAGTCGCTCGTGCGTAAAATGTAGGTCAGAGACAGCATCCGAAGCATGCATTCCAGTCGTCTTCCCAAAAAGCATCAGACATACCAATATGGTTGATGTGGGGCATGTCAGTAAGCAGGAATGGACCTTAACCATTCTTTCTAACCGGACGCGGACACGGACGCTGACGCTAGGGGTATCACATAAGCCCCCCTCACTTTCGTGAGGTGAGCTAAAAAGTGCAGAAAACTGATGATGAACTGACAGACGGACGGACAGACGGATGGACGGACGGATGGACGGACAGAGCGCAAACCTAAAGTCCCCTTCGGCTATCGCCGGTAGGGGACTAATAAATATTTTACAAATTTTGAAAATTAGCAATTTTGGCCCCTTTGACCCCTTATAGCTCGGAAACGGCAAGAGATATGCCAAATCTGTTAGCATACATCTGAAAGCTTACAATGAAAGGAATTCAAAGAAAAAAATTCCATCGAGATCCGATAAAAAATAAAAATTTTAAGTAATCTGTACAATTGCAATTTTGGCCCCTTTTGGAACCTAATTACTCGGAAAGGGAAAAAGTTATCAAAACTTTGATGGTGCTGTGCTTGTAAGCTTTACATAAGAAATCCATTGCAAAAATCTGCATTAAAATCAGACTAAAAATAAGAAAAATAAAATTTTTGAGATTTGCCCCCTTTGGGGCCCATTTATTTCATGAATGGTACATGTGACATGAAATCCGTTGACATACTACAGATTTGAAATTTTCTCAGAAGTACAATGAAAGAAACCCCATCAAAATCCGATAAATAATAAATATTCTACAGCCCAATATACGAAAACACCCAATTTGGCCCTTTTTGGCCCTTTTCTTAAAAACGGGCGGGCCAGTATACCCAAAACCAATCCCAGCCTTCCTTTCGTGCCAAGGAACATTGTTTTGAAATTTCATAAGGATTGCTGAACTAGAACTTAAGTTATCGCAGGGAAACGAAGTGTCCACAGACGCCTGCTACGCCAGTATCATACCAATATACGACCTCAAAATTTTTTGCGGTCGTATAAAAATTTTAAAAAAAAAATTTTTTGAGGCTGGTGAAAAAAAATCAGGGCAGGCGGGGATGAGAATCTAGGATTTTTTTTATTATGGCCTTTAAACTATAAGAATGACTATTTCATGTTTCAATAAACAATCCAATAGCATGGAAAGGTAATGATTTTTCAAAAATACTATGTTAATATTTCATCATGAAATACATGAAAATCAGACAAAAAATTAAAAATTAAAATTTGATTTCTTCCTCTTGGGCCCCATTTCTGTTAGAATAGTACACGCAATGCAAAATCTGTTGATGTTCTCTAGATTGGACATTTCCTCTGTAGCAAACTGAAAGAAACCCTATAAAAATCTGAAAACAATAAATATTCTACAGCCCAATACATTAATATACCCAAAATGATCCTTTTGAAATAAATACAGATGGGCCACAACACCAACACCAATCAAAGTCTTCCTTATGTGCAGACGAATTGTGTTGAAAAATTTCATAAGAATGGTCAACCAGTTCTAAAGTAATTGCATGGAAATAAAGTGTCTAAGGATAATGCAGAGGAAAACGACATCAGCATCACCAATTTTATGACCTTAGGGCTTTTCCATTAAAATGCATGTACCAGGGTTGGAAGACAATTTTCTACTACCTCCACATTGGCACAACAAAGGGTAATAGACATGATTTACCCACAAGAGCTGAAATTGAATAAAGCTAACAATGATTCCAAATACTGCCCTTTTCTAGATCTAACTATCATTATTAACGCTGGCAAAATGATAACTAAAATATATGATAAAAGGGACAATTTTGATTTCACTATAACTAACTTCCCTTTTCTTGACGACCACGTTCCTCAAGCTCCATCATACGGGGTGTACATTTCTCAACTAGTACGATTTCCACGTGTTTGTTCTACTCTTGACAATTTTAATGAACGTAACCTTACTATCACAGCAAAACTTTTACAACAGGGTTACAGATTTCATAAGTTGTTGAATACCTTTAAGAGGTTTTATAACAGATATGAATATTTAATATCTTAATATGGCGTTACTTGCAAACAGTTTATTACTAAGGGCATTTCTAATCCCTGTTTTTACGGTAATGTTGTTAAAAAAAATAATTAAAAATCCAGAAAAGCCGAGACGTAACTTCCATTCTTTGCGTAATAGGGGATATTGACAAGATACTCTGCTTGCATCTGTTAAATTAGCTTTGAGATCTAGTGACCTGAAAATTTTACATACATACTGGCCTGTCACTGATACTGACGATTTCTACTGAAATATATGATGATTCTTGACTAAATCCTGCGGGAAGTTTTGAGTTTGATTTTTCTTCCGTAGTGCGACAGTGTTCTACCAGCAGACTAGGCTCCTTTAGCTAGCCCGCAGATTAGCGGCGAGCACCCCTTGACCCATCTTTCAAAATTACGTATTGTCATATTCTCTCCTTTCAAGATTGTGGTCATGGAGTTAGTAGTCTACCTGTATTGGGTTTTATTCGTATGTTTACTATACTATAGGGAAACGGGACAGATAAAGGGGAGGTTTGGGTACCCATAAACCGGTTTAACCCTACTGCTGGCTTTTGCTAGTGCTGGTACCAAGTCAAGCTGTCCTGAGTTCCTATCGTTGATTACGTTTGTCTTTTGTCTTATTTGTGTTTTTCCTGTGTAGGTCACTGGCAGATTGTGGCATGTTATTATAATTTTCAGCCATTGTAGGTGTTTCCTGTTGTCCCTTTTATTTCAAATATGATTATAGCAATCAGATACAAAATTGACAAGAACCCACAATAATTTTCACTTTCTGCCTTCCGACCCTGGTACATCCTTTTTAATGGAATAGCCCTAAATATTTTTTGCATCCGCATAATTTTTTTTAAAACATGACATCATCAGTCATAAAACATAGGTCTTTTGTGGTGGGAGCAATATGGGACAAGCCATATATGATATATTATTCATTGTTTGTTGCTCATGTGTTTCTCACCTTTTTACACCTCTAGTGGTCAAAAGCATTTAAAGATGTCACTTTAGAATTGTATATTTGCAAATTAAAACGGAGTTCGAGACTTTGACTTCAAATTTAACATACTTTTGTAGAGGGAAGTACATGTAACTCAAGACCAGGACAAACTAACCAAATGTTAAATATTTTCTTTCCACCAGTGCAGTTTCAAAACTTCATATTCAGTGAATTTTGTCGAATTATTATGTATTATAACATATTCATTTGTTTTGCTTTATATCTAAATAAATTACAAATGCCAGGGTGCAAATTTGTAAGGGTTTCTTTGGTAAACCTGAAGACTTGCACTGTGCCAAGTGGTCTTCATTTCATATTAACTTCCCTATGAAAGAAAATTTTATAGAACAGAAAACAAAATTTGTAGCTGCCACATCACCTATTGCAATATTTATTGGGAATTCTCCAAGGTTATATGACAACACTTACGGACCTTATAGTGGGTTATAGTTATGCATGAAGGTATTGGCAAACAGGAAGTGGTTGCACATTAGACCTGAGAATAGCTTCCATATCAAAACTTATCCTTATTAAGCTCCAGACTAAATATAAAATAATTTCTACATATACATGCCAAAAAAGAGGACTTTGACAAAAATTTGAGACAGATGAAACACTAGTCATATCAAATTATTTGTAATTGTTCAGCTCTTTATGGGTGTCTTGATTGACAATAAGGCAAAATAAAAAAATACATTAGCTTCTCAGGCACCTGCCTCATCTCTTTTCTGAGTACTAATTTTCCTTTTTTATTTAAGTTTCAAATAAAAAAAAAACAAAATCACCTGCCTCATTACTTTTTGGGCATTTCAGCAATGTAAAAAGGTGCCTCATCATGACTTTGAACCAATAAAAATAAAAATCTTCTGCCTCCCTGCCTCATAATTTTTTCTGAAAAATGGCCTGAGAATCTTATCATTATTTTTGTATGGCCTAAAGTATATTCTATTCTATTCTATCCATTGCCATAAACTTGGTGCTTTTACACTTAAAGCAAATTACACAACAGAATATAACTAATCCCAGAGTTAACAATCCAGGATGCTTTGATAAAAATTCTATGTGACACCTTTAAACAATAGTACATATAAATCTACAGATTTCCTGAGTAATAAACTAGCTTGGTCGTATACAATTAACAAGTGATGAAGAAAATACTATTTATAAACACAGTGTTACAAAACATGACCAATCCCAATAGTTCTTATTCAATAATGATGTGCTAAATCTGGTTCAGTACTCTTAAACACTGCAGTTCAAGCAAATTAAGGGAACATCACCAAAATGTTACATATACACATAAATTACAATAAGGCCCGACATAACCAGACAGAAACTATTTGAAAATGGTTAAGTAGGTATTAAATTTATATATTTACTTCTGTTTTACTTATTTTTTTCTTTTAGAAACAAAGCTGTCCTTTTTTTCTTTTAAAAATGCCTCACTTGAACAGACAAAAGTAACAAATATAAACCATTATACTACTATCCATCTATAAAATAGACTTATGGCGGATTTCCCAGATGATTAACATATTTTACTTGCAATTCTTCAATGAACATACTAATATTCTTCTAGTAACACCTATAAAACTCCTTCTAAACTCCTGTCTTTTGTCTGTTCGTCAAGCAATCAAGCTTCTATAGAATTCTATTGTATACCAATTTGTCATCACTGGAGTATCAAGGTAAACCCCTTCAGGCAGTACAAATTGGTATACAATAGAATTCTATAGAAGCTTGATTGCTTGACGAGAAGACAAAAGACAGGAGTTTAGAAGGAGCTTTATAGGTGTTACTAGAGGAATATTGGTATGTTCATTGAAGAATTGCAAATTAAATACGTTAATCATCGGGGAAATCTGCCATAAAACTGTACACATTCTGAAAGTGTGTGTGAAAGAGGGTATGAATGTGTATATATTTTTTATGAGCTTTTCAGAAGAGTATGTGCAGACAAGATACATGCATGGACAGAGAAACATACAGTGTGATTCCTATACACTCTTAAATTTCGTTTGGCAAAGGGTGTAACAAGAGGCTCTCAACAGCCTGTATCACTCACCTGGACCATGGCTGACATAGAGATGAAAGGCATTTCCAATAGGGTCCAGAGTTTAAACCATGTTCCCTGCTGAGGACACCTTGGAGAAGATCATTGAATGAGTTTTTCCCATACAGTCCAATGTTAAACTATTTCTCTGCTAACAGCCATCTAGGATGAGGCACAGACCTGTCAGACTTTTTTTTTTGGAGGGTACCATCTGAAGGCCATTGTGACTAAGTTTGGTCCTAATTGGACTCATAGCTTCTGAGAAGAAGACCTTTGAATGTTTTTATCCATAGTGTCCAATGTTGAAACTATATTCCCCGCTGGCGGCCATCTTGGATGAGGTACGAACCTGTCAGATACTTTTTTTGACGGGACCATCTTAGGACCATTGTGACTATGTTCTTTCAATTGGACAAGTAGTTTCTGAGATCATCTTTGAATGCGTTTTTCATGGGTCCAATGTTAAAACTAAGTTCCCTGCTGGAGGCCATCTTGGATGAGATATGGACCTGTCCAATACCATTTTTGGAAGGGACCATCTAAGGACCATTGTGACTATGTTTGGCTCTAATTGGACTAATATTTTCTGATAAGAAGATCTCTGCATGTGTTATCAAAAGGGTCCAATGTTAAAAATATGTTCCCCCGCTGGTGGCCATCTTGGATGAGGTACGTACCTGTCAGATACCTTTTTTGGAAGGAACCATCTAAGGACCATTATGATTAAATTTGGTTCTAATTGGACTAGTAGTTTCTGAAAAGAAGATCTTTAAATGTCTTTCCCATAGGGTCCAATGTAAAAACTATGTTACCAGCTGGCGGCCATCTTGGATGAGGTACAGACCTGTCCGATACTTTTTTGGAAGGTACCATCTAAGGACCATTGTGACCATGTTTGGTTCTAACTCGACTAGTAGTTTCTGAGAAGAAGATATTGTTGAATGCGTATTCTAGATTCAAACGTTAAAACTATGTTCCCCGCGGGCAGCCATCTTGAACGAGGTGTGGACCTGTTGGATACCTTTTTTCAAAAGGGACAATCTAAGGACCATTGTGACTAAGTTTGGTTTTAACTCGACTAGAAGTTTCTGATAAGGAGGTCTTTGAATGTCTTTTCGCATAGGGTCAGATGTTAAAACTATGTTCCCTGCTGGCGGCTACCTTGGATGAGGTAAGGACCTGTCCGATACTTTTTTTGGAAGGGACCATCTAAAGACTATTGTGACTATGTTTGGTTCTAATTGGACTTGAAGTTTCTGAGAAGATCTTTGAATGAGTTTTCCAAAGGGTCAAATATGTTGAAACTATGTTCCCTGCTGGACCATCTTGGATGAGGTATGGATCTGCCGGATACCTTTTTTTGGATGGGACTATCTAAGGACCATTGTGACTAAGTTTGTTTATAACTGGGCTGGTAGTTTCTGGGAAGAAGATCTTTGAATGTGTTTTCCCATAGGGTCCAATGACAAGACTATGTTCCCTGCTGGAGGCCATTTTGGATGAGGTACGACCCTGCCGAATACAATTTTTTAAAGGAGACCACCCAAGAACTATTGTGAACAAATTTGGTTCCAATAGGCTGTGTGGTTTCAGTGGTGAAGATTTCAAGACTGACTGCAGATGGACGACGGACAAAAGTGATAGCAAAAGCTCACACTGGAATAGCCAGGTGAGCTAAAAAGTGTATTTTACTTACAACATATTATATCCACATATTCTGATAAATCACAGTCTAAGTCTGCTGTAGGTAAACCAACCTAAAATATATATAGAAAAGTTTTAGTAAAATTGTTGTTTACATTCAGTTTTCTTTAAATGGTGGAAAAAAAAACAACCAATGAAAACTTTGCATTCGGTCACTCTGCTTTTCATCCCCATGGAATTCTAAGGTCGACACTTACAACCTTTTTCCCTTATTATTATTTTTGACTCGGCTTCATCAGTTATTTCATTATTTTACACTAGGTTCCTGTTTAACCCTCTTTAGAATATTAAAAGGTTGTATATACAGTTAGATTAAAAGTTTGTATCTGCTTGTGTTATTCAACTAAAATATACATGTATTCATGCCAACTTTCATTTTGATCTAACAAGAGGCTCTCAAGAGCCTGTATCGCTCACCTGGCCTTTGATTAACATAGACATTTTAAGTTAAAGAGCCCTTATATATAATTAAACTATAAATCCAACATCCCTAATTAGTTAAAGGGGAGAAGACCTCTGTTAGTTAATATTGGACCCCATGGGAAACACTAAGTTCCCCGCTGGCTGCCATGTTGGATATCGCACTGACCTGAAAAACACCTTACTCAATGACTATTGCGGCCAAGTTTTGTTCCAATTGGCTCAGTACATTCAGAGGGGAAGATCTTTGAATGTGTTTTCCCATAGGGTCCAATGTCAAAACTTTGTTCCCTACTGGCAGCCATGTTGGATATAGTGCGATCCTGAAAAACACCTTTTTTTGCAAGGGACCACCCAAAAACTATTGTGGCCAAGTTTGGTACCAATTGGCTCAGTAGTTTCAGAGAAGAAGATCTTTGAAAGTGTTTTCCAATAGGGTCCAATGTTAAAACTATGTTTCCCCCTGGCGGCCATCCTGAATATCGCGCTGACCAGAAAAACACATTTTTTGCAAAGGACCACCTAAGGACTATTGTGGCCAAGTTTGGTTCCTATTGGCCAAGTAGTTTCAGAGGAGAAGATCTTTGAATGTGTTTTCCCATACTAAGGGTCCAATGTTAAAACTATATCCCCCGCTGGCAGCCATGTTGAATGTAGCGCAATCCTGAAAAACACCTTTTTGTAAGGAACCACCCAAAGACTATTGT
>MJUU01033189.1:76881-101811 GCA_002080025.1 Modiolus philippinarum | reverse complement strand
CAATTGGCTCAGTAGTTTCAGAGAAGAAGATCTTTGAAAGTGTTTTCCCAAAGGCTCCAATGTTAAAACTATGTTTCCCGCTGGCGGCCATCTTGGAATTCGCGCAGACCTTAAAAACACTTTTTTTGTAAGGGATCACCCAAGGACTACCGTATTGTGGCCAAAGGTGGGTCCAATTTGCCCAGTAGTTACAGAGGAGAAGATCTTTGAATGTGTTTTCCCATAGGGTCCAATGTTAAAACTATGTTTTCCGCTGGCAGCCATCTTGGAAATCGGGCGGACCTAAAAAACACCTTTTTTGTAAGGGACCACCCCAGGACTATTGTGGCCAAGTTTGGTTTCAATTGGCCCAGTAGTTTCAGAGGAGAAGATCTTTGAATGAAAAGTTTACGGACGGACGGACGAAAGACGATGGACGGACGACAGACGCAAAGTGATGGCAAAAGCTTACCCTGGCATAGCCAGGTGTCAGAGCTAAAAAGCTCAGTATTGGCAGATACCACAAAATGTTTTTCCTTCTGACTAAAAACTGTAAAATTGTAGTAATTACCAAAAAATTCTAGAGTCACATTATATATTTTATACATGTTTATAGTCTGTAAGTCTCGTCATGTGACACCGAGAAATTATGATAAAATTGCAATTTGAAAACGTTTCCCGCCCAAATATGACATTGCAGCATTATGACGTCCTAATTTTGTGCTTGAAACGTCATATGCTGTTGTTAAAAATGTAATTTCCGGGTACAAATTATGTGCCCGGAAGTTCCAAAATTAAACGAGACTTACAGACCCTATTGCAGGATATTCCGAAAGGATATTATCAAAGATGTTTCATTTTTGGGACCGCCAATTTGTTTATAATAAACACATGTAAATAACAAAACAAATAAAATTTGTAACTGTAATTTTTTTTTGAGAGAGTGTGCCTAAAACAATGAAAAAACTTCAATTTAAACCAACACATAATCACACTACCTTGGGTTTAAATGGATTTCTGTGTAAAAAATATGATACATGTATTCTGAATCCAGTTAAAACATGAACATGATTAATAATTCAAAGAGGCATAACTCCAGTTATCCATGGCTCCTTTTGTAGATCATAAGACATTGATATTTCCATAAAAACAGCATACAATACATCAACTATTGTCAATCCCCCATTTTATACCCAAAAAACAAACAGTTCAGTGTTCCTCCATCTATTTGTCTGTCTGTCTCAATGGAGTGCAGAATATGAAAATCTATATACTCACTTCTTTTAATAATTCTTCAAATTCTGGTGGCCATTCTTGCATAAGTAAATCAATATCAGGCATATTTCTGTAAAAATGATTAAATATGTCAACGTTTCAGTTTTTAAACAAGAGCTGTCGCCAAATGGCAGCCAAATATACCCCCCGCTCATTGAACCCTGAATCGATATGGCAAGTGTAAATTTAAGATGGTGTGGACACATTACAGGTGTGGACATATTACAGGTGTGGAAACAGTACAAGTTTGGAAACAATAGAAGTATGGACACAATGATATAATCTTCAAGAAAGAACTTTTCACAAGGGTTCCAATGAAAATACTCTTTTGAAATCAGACAAATATAAAACTCACCCCTTTTTTTAGCCTATTTGACATTTTATAAAAGAATCATTATAGAGAAATTACATTACAACACCATGAAAACAACTTTTCAAGAGGATTACAATGAAAAAGTGTGCAGTGATCTCTCACAGCTTGACTTCACAATATCTATGCTTTAAGTTATTTCTTAGAAAAAAAATCATTTCAAAGATATCAACAAAAGTCACACTCAAATTATCTCCCCTTCCTGGTTTCATGCAATAATTGCATTCCTTAATGCACCTCTCAACATAGTATCCTTCCTTTGCCTAAAGTTTCTTTAAAATCCTTCAAGTGATTTTAGAGGAGTTTCTGCTTACTAGGTAACCCATACATAGGAAATCAATGAAAAGTCAAAGTTGAATTATCTCCCCTTCCTGGTTACGGACAATAATTATATTCCTTCATGCACATCTACATATAGTGCTCTTAATTTGTGTAAAGTTTCATCAAAATCCTTCAAGTGCTTTAAGAGGAGTTGCGCTTACGAGGTAACCCATACATAGGGAATCAACGAAAAGTTAAAGTCGAATTATCTGCCCTTCCTGGTTACGGACAATAATTATATTACTTCATGCACATCTACATATGGTGTTCTTCCTTTCTGTAAAGTTTCATCAAAATCCTTCAAGTGGTTTAAGAGGAGTTGCGCTTACAAGGTAACCCAAACATAGGGAATCTACAAAAAGTCTAAGTCGAATTATCTCCCCTTCCTGGTTTCTGACAATAATTATATTCCTTCATGCACATCTCCATATAATGTCCTTCCTTTGTGTAAAGTTTCATCAAAATCCTTCAAGCGGTTTAAGAGGAGTTGCGCTTACGAGAAGTGTGGACAGACGGACAGACGGACAGACAGACGGACGGACAGACAGACAGGGTGATTCCTATATACCCCCCAAAACTTTGTTTGCGGGGGGTATAATAAGTATGTGTTTATTTTATTTCTGCTTACACATGCCTAAATTTCCAGCCAACTTCAAACAGTTAAGATACAATACGCCAAGCTGGCAACAGAGAATAAAACTGAGGCCCATACTAGAAATCCTGTTGATTAGCTAACAAAAGCAATCCTCCAAAAACTTTTTCCAATATATGTTGTAGTACAGCAATACCAGTTGGTAAAAAAAATACCAGGTACAGACTACTCAAATTGTTAAATTGGTTACACAACAGGAACTAGTAGACCAGTAAGGTCATACAAAATGGACTATAAATGTAGATCACAGACAACATCTCTAACCTTCATTGTAGCTGTCATCCATAGGTGTATCATGCATACCAATATGGTAGATGAAGGACATGTCAGTTAGCAGGAATGTAATTAAACTAATCTACCTGACAGAATCACCCATGCATAAATGGAGATCATAGACAGCCACCGAAGCATGCATTCCAGCTGTCATCTCAAATTGCATCATGCATACCATTTTAGTTTATGTTGGACAAGTCAGTAAGTGGGAATGAACATTAACAATTACATCTAACTGAGTCACTCATGGGTAAAATGTAGGTCAGAGACTGAATCCGATGCATGCATCACAGCTGTCATTCCAAAATGCATTATGCATACCAATATGGTTGATAATGGACATGTCAGTAAGTGGGAATGGACTTATACTTTTTCACCTAACCTGACACTGACCCTGAATTGAACGATAGGGGTATCACATAACTTATGTAACATAAGCCCCTTACTTTGTGAGGTGAGCTAAAATGACCCCTTATAAGATACTGTAAACCAACTAATTTTGCGAGCGATTTATTATTGCGATCTTCGCGAGCGATTTATTATCGCGATCTTCGCGAGTGATTTATTATCGCGATCTTGACGAGTGAAAAATTATCCCGAAAATAAATCATCGCGAATATATCTTATTCTTATTTAAATGCATTAGCAGAAATAGAAGGTCGTGAAAATAAGTCGCCGCGAACCTCACCAGAAGGAACAAAGCTCGAAATAAAGTATCCGCGAAAATGAGTTGGTTTACAGTATTTCGCAGAAAAATGTGATGATGGAAGTGTCTAAGAACAGAGCTGTTTACCCATTTTAGCATGAAAAAGTAGCCCAAGACAAATAAAAGTGTAGTTTTTGCCTTGAAAGGGTAGTTTGCCATGTCCCACGTGTATACAGAAGAGGCACCCATGCGCTGCTTACTCTCATTTTTCAGACCCTACTCAAGTGTAAAACTAAGGCAAAATAAAACTTCTCAGGCCCCTGCCTCATCTCTTTTCTGGGAACTAATTTTACTTTTTTATTCAAGTTTCAAATTAAAAAAAAAATGAAAATCACCTGCCTCATCACTTTTTGGGCATTTCAGTAATGTAAAAAGATGCCTCATCATGATTTTGAACCAATAAAAATAAAAATCTTCTCCCTCCCTGCCTCATCATTTTTTCAGTAAAATGGCCTGAGAATCTAATCATTATTTTTGTATGGCCTAAACATATCATACTGTTAAGTTTATTTATTTGATGATTTACAGTAAGCAATGTTTCCGAGTTTCAACTGCCACTGGTTATGGCAAGATGAATGCCTGGTCTATGCGGGGTAGTCAGATCATAATACAGAAAGCCTGACTGTGAACCATAGGAGCCAAACTGAGTGAAGAAACCCCATGTCCTATACAGTATGAAGACTCCATCTAAATTCCTCATTTTAGCAGACTTGCTCACTGTGGGTTGTAGAGAAGGCTAAATTCCTGCCCCTACCCATTTCTCCAATTTTCCAGTGCAAATCAAAACTCGTCCCTTCCATCATTACTTCTGTTTTAATATAATATTTTTTTTTAAATGATTTAACTTGCTCTCATCCTGGTAAAGCTGAAATAGTGCTTACTGGACATAAAACTTACTATTAGTTAATTAGTTATTATGGTAAAACGCTACGTCCTCTGCAGTATTAAGACCCCTTCTATATTTCTCGTTACAAGTCGACTCGCTGGGGGTTTAAGAAGGATATATTTCCTGCCCCTACCCATTATCCAGTGACAGTTGAAGCGCCCGGCAGAACTGTAGCCAGAGCCCCTAAATTGATTATGAAAACAATAAATGCAATATAATATAAGTAAAATAAGAAAGAAATCAATGTGGAAGGACAATTCTGGCAACAAGTTTTGAAAGTCACTCAGAAATGGGTAAGGACAGGAAATTTAGATTTCCATATGGATCCAAGAGTCTGCTCTTAAAAAATATAGAGGGTTCTATATGTATCTTATACTGAATTCGTCATGGTGTTTCTCAAGACATTTTGTCTGCAATGAATCGTGGTCAGGTTTTACATAATATGACATAACTACACAGCATACACAGGGCATTCCCTTATCTAACACTTGGGCACGTTCTCGGCAGTACTGTAAAGGGAGCCGCTGTAAATTTATTCTTCACCAGATGACCCTTGCAATACACAGCAGTAACAGTTTGGAATAATGTCGTCTTATGCCTGTCGTTAGCAATTAATTCATTATTTGCAACCTGTTTGTGTACTCTGTATAAAATATAAGTACCAACATTTATTGCATGGCAGGATCACCTGGACCTTCCGGTTCCTAAATATGTTTCAGGAGATCCCTCTAAATAGCTGTCGGGCGCTTCCCCAGGTGGTGGAGAAAGAAATGCCTGATCTATACGGGGTAGTCAGGTCATAATACGGAAATAATGACTTCGAATCACTGAAGAGAAACAATGTGTTTAAACACAAACCCAATGTAGTATTAACATTCCTTCTGTGTTCCTCGTACAAGAGCAGACTCACTGGGGCCGTATAGAAAGCTTAATTTCCTGCTCCTACCCATTTCTCTCATTTTTCAGTGGCAATGCAAACTTGTCCCATTCACCACCATATCTTTCATGTTTTACCTGTATTTTTTCACATCTATTTAATTATAAAAGAAAGGTCTCAAAAACAGATAAAGAAATTTTTCAACTAAAAATATTTTTTCAACCTCATTAGTGTCAAAGCATAGAAATCGCTGGTGAAAGCATAGGGCATAATTTGAGGTAAAAAATCATAGAAACTACGCCAAAATCGTAGTGGTAAACAGGTATGCATGAACCTAATCATTATTTTTTAGCCTTAGTAAGCAGTGTATTCTCATTAAACAAAAGATAGCTACAATGATTTTCTATAACTTACTTTGAATAATGAACATTTGGCGGTGGTTTGGTTCTGTGTAAGTCTCGGATACTTTCTATCCAATTATCTATAGCTTTAGGATTCTTTTCAGCACTCTCTAAACTTTTAACAACCTGAAAATATAGAAATACATTTTGCTCAAAGCCAATTCCTATCACACATGCACTAAACATTCAGGCAATTTATTAAGCATCTGATATAAGAAATTTATTTCAATTCTATTATCTTGTGTAATTTGTCAATCAATTATTTAGTATCTAGTTTAAAAATTCAAATTCTAATTCAACAAGACGTGTTTGTGAAACACAACATATGCCCCCAGCAATGAAATGTTCTGTCCTCTGCAACCATGACCTTTGACCTGACCTAATTTTTTTTGCATATTTGTATATGTTATTAGGCTCTTGACAAGCATGTATCGTAAAATATCTACCCATAAGCCAATAGCTCACTCGCGCCAAGCTTCATATACTGGCGACCGGGATGATAATTTACAATACATCAGCTGTCAAAAGCCTGATAACTTGTTTATCATCCTTTATTTTGTATTTTAGATTTGTAATTATTGAACTGATATTTCAAATTCTCCCAAAGTTGCGCAGGAAATTCGACATACATGTCATTCTCACCTTTTCAGCAATTTTCAGCTTCAAAAACGTGTTTTGTAGTTTTTATCATTTTATTTGCAAATGTTTTGTAACTGGATGAATATCTGGACCGAACTTCTCGAAATAATTTCAATTTTGAATGTTGCAGCAACCTTTGGTTATTATGTTATTCTATCTATCCTTTGAGCTTTTATTATGTCATAATGTGAAAGCCTCAAATCTCTGCAGGATATATCAACGATCCATTTTCTACAATTTTTCTGACGTCTAGTTTATTTGTGTAATCAGGATTCTGTTTTGAATACCTAATCGGTAAGAGCAAATGCTATAGATGTATATTTTTATTGTTTTGATTTCTTGTGAAAACGTGAAAAAAAGTTATAGCCTTTGAAACGTTGGGTATTGCTTGATATATCCAGATCAACCTCTGATATATCCGGGTCAACCAAATATGGCTTTGGAGGAAAGGCTCTGCAGGCTGATATAACCAAGGGAAGGATGATAAATGTTCTTCTTGGCTAGAACTATACCTATGCCAAATATGAAAAGACTGTCTACATAATTCAAAAGTTAAGTGAAGGTAAAAGTTTAAGATTCGCAGACAGACACAAAATTCCAAAAAAATGTATACTTATCTCCAAGTTTTGATTACTTAATCACCAGATTTTTGTTTAAAACCTTCCCAAATAAGCCTCAAACTCCCTTACCCCAAAATACTTTGATAAAACCCTCATCTTAAACTGTGGGATGTGACTGCATTGACTGGTGGCCATCATGGAAAATGGAAATAAAAAATCAAGATAATACTTATAACTTTTCTGTCTGTACTTTTAGATATAGCTCTGAGTTGTAAGTCCTCCTCTGTAGGATCTAACTGCTAGGAATGGTGGCCATCTTGGATTATGAAGTTTAATACGTACCACTTTTCTGTCTGTACTTTGCTTAGATACAGCTGTGAGTTGTAGGTCTACCTCTGTAGGATCTAACTGCTAGGAAAGGTGGCCATCTTGGATTATGAAGTTTGATACATACCACTTTTCTGTCTGTACTTTTAGATATAACTCTGAGTTGTAAGTCCTCCTCTGCAGGATCTAACTGCTAGGAATGGTGGCCATCTTGGATTATGAAGTTTGATACATACCACTTTTCTGTCTGTACTTTGTTTAGATACAGCTGTGAGTTGTAGGTCTACCTCTGTAGGATCTCACTGTTGTAAATGGTGGCCATCTTGGATTATGAAGTTTAATACTTACCACTTTTCTGTCTGTACTTTGTTTAGATATGGCTCTGAGTTGTAGGTCCAACACTGTAGGGTCTGACTGTTTTGCACAAGGTTCGTCCAACACAGTTAAACCTAATGTGTCAGGTTTACTATCTGGTCTTATGATCTGAAAATAAATAAAATCAACCATTTAGCTATATGCAGAGATCTCAGATGAATTATCAAAAAGAAACATTCAATCAAATCATATACATGTATCAACATACAATATATTAGAAATCCAGTGTTTCAAGAGAAAATTATGCATCCTTTCACCCAACTTGTATACTTTAAGACACTTATGACATTCCACATTGTTTTAATACAAAGACAATTGTAAATCCATCTTGCATTGATCTTTTGTCATACAACATAATTCATTTAAATGTTTAATACTGATACAAGCAATAATATGAAAACTACAGGGCAATTGCATCTTGATGTGACAAGCACAAGTTTCTGTGTAAAAGATTTCAACTCAACAGGCACAACTATATCCACAATATAAAAACCCAAGACTCTACTTTTTAATTTGGGGTACTTGTGTCTACCAAAATTTGTGTAAATCAAACTCCATGTTTAGTCAAAAATTAATAAGAAAATGTACAAAAATTTATCTAACATTGTTCATTTAAGTAGGTTTCACTGTAAGATGGTAGTTCATTTAAAAAGGTTTCACTGTAAAATTTACTTTCCATCAAATTCTGAATATACAGATACAAACCTTAACAAAGGCATCTATGTCACCAACAGCTGGTATAAAATCTGGTATGAAAGGCTTCAATTTGTGTTCTAGTTCTATTGACTGTGGTGTGTATCTGAAGTAAAACCATGACATCAAATAATTCCAATACAAAAATGTAAACGGATCAATTAACTTGTATGCCAACAATCCTTGAACACAAGGATTGTTAACAATCCTTGGACAAAAAATTTATCCAAGGATTCTATCCAAGGATTGTCTAAGGATTGTTCAAAATTTTTCTATGAATTGCATTATTGCGATGATTTACACATATAAAATGTTAAAAATTGATTTTATCAATTTGTTTTTAACTTTTTTGAAGTTATATTGAGAAATTGTGGAAAAAAAATAGAAAATTTTAGAATTTTTCTTAGCTTGGGGTGTGTTTTTATAATTGTTTGAACTTTGTTAATTAATACATAAAGCTTGGCTTGGAATACATGTAGGTGTGAATAGGAAATATGAGCATATGTATCAATGTATAACAAGATACACAAATTAAATTTTAATTTATGAACTGATAACATCAACAAAGAATCTTTTTGAAGTTGTTTAGCAGTCCTTAAAAGGGTTGTTCTGTATTACTGCAGTACTGATCCTTAAAAAATTTAGACTGGGTATTCATCTGCTACCTGCTGGCATATGATGTTGAATGAATCTTCTGTAGTTTCCCCATCAGTCATGCCACATTATCTCATCAAGGTACATTTGAAGTGCATCTGATCATGCTGATTGTATGCCTTTCATAACTCTGAACTTATATTTTGTCTTTTCCCAGTAAGACTCTATGTTTTGTCCAGGGTACCTGTCTCCGAGTCAAAAAAGTACAGCAAATAGAATCTGCTGACTTTTATTATATTCTGACTTATTATTCATGTAAAAATAGAGAGAATTTATATATATGTTACTGCAAATCAAATATTTGATGTTTCAGCAGTCACTGGGTATATTTATATTTATAGGCCTTTAAGTAAACAACATGAATAATAAATTTCATACCAAAACCCAAGCTGTGATAATCCCTAACAATCACAAACAATGGAAGCCATATCTATCATAAATGACAAAACAAAATATCAATAAATGTTTTAAAACATTTATTTTGTGTCACAAAATCATTTTTTCAAAGATAAGAATGAATAATCATCAAATACATCTTCAGTCACTGAAAACTACAAAATTTCGAAAAAACGAACAATCCTTGGATACAATTTTGAATTGTGTTCAAGGATTGTTGGCATACAAGTTAATTGATCCCTACGTTGTTTTCATATAAATTCAAAATATAAGAATGAAAAATATTATCATTTTTTCATCGGATATAACTTTTTTAATTATGCATCTATGGTAAACAATCCAAAAAGTAACATTTCTACCTCATTCAAACAAGAGCTCAATTTCTATTGTTCTATTTCAACCACTTCCCCGCATGTCTAGGGCAGGTACAAACTATAGCTAGGTGAGTTAAAAAGGAATAATTTCGAAGGCATATTTTATACATGTGGATTTGTTATGTGCTATTTGTTTCTTTAAAAAAATACAACATTTTTATACGGAAAACATATTACAGTAGATCTTTATTTGTTCCCAACGGAATAAACATTATATAACAAGTATTTCAAAAGGGAGAAATATTATTCCAATGTTTATTATAGTTCTTCCAAAAGAACTTTTTATGATAGACGAAACAAATAAACGGTAACAGTTCTACCCTTTAACTGGATGAGACTTCAATTTTTATCCGAATGAACTGCCATTTTATTACTGATGATTTTGACATAAAATTTAATAAGTAAACGGTTTGGTATTTATTGCAAAGTAGATTAGACTCTAGAACATGGTTTGCTGTTACATTCTAAGTGGAAACATAGGGTTGGGGAGAGAAAAGGGTTTACAAGATAAATATCCAGTATAGAAAAGAGCCGAAGCCTTTTTTTCTTTAAAAGCAGTACTCGAAATTACTTACACACATCTTCGCCAGTACAGAATCTAACAGGTGAGATATCTCCCCGGGATACAGAATCTAACAGGTGAGATATCTCCCCGGGATATCTCAAAAACTCCCGGTTTTCATGGGAGTTCACACTATGAGTGCCTTAGTTCTTAATGTTATCTTTTTATTTCCGTGCATTGTAGCTGTCTCACGTCCTTGTTTTGTCTTTGTTTTTATCTGTTACCGTTTCTGCCATGTCTTTGGACTTCGATTTTTGTAGTCATCGCTTCCGTTGTTTGTTACTTACCGAAAAGTCATCGACATTAACTTTTAAAAATTTAATGTTTGTATACGTCTTCGCAAATTCCTGAAGGTAAAAAAGAACATCATTAATATTATATGAACGCAATAAACATGTTCAAGCAATTTTTATTAACTTACTTTATTATATATTTTTATCAGCTAAATTGTAGATAGAAACGTGTTTGTCTGCAAATTCCCAGGTTTCAGATATCACATACAGTAGGATGCAGACATAACCTCTCGCCAAGTTAACTTGAATCAGTCATAAAAGCTCTTCTAAGTTAACTTAGGACCGTTTTCAAGTTAACTTGGACCAGTCATAGAGCAGTCATAAAAGCTACTCTAAGTTAACTTTAGAACTGTTCTAGAGCCCTGACTGCTCTGACCTGTTCTGGTCATAGAATCCTGACTGCTTTGACCTGTTCTGGTCGTAGAGCCCTGACTGCTCTGACCTGTCGCAGAATCCTGACTGCTCTGACCTGCCACAGAGTCCTGACTACTTTAATTTTACAGCAATGGAAACGTTCAACATTCCCAAATTAATTAAACCATGTGCGTGTATCGTGTAACGTGCGTTTACTACTTTCATTCAAAAGTCCACATTTAAATAATTTGCCCGTTTTCTTTGCCTAGAAAAATTATTTATTTTCATGAAAATTTCGAACAAATAAATTATTTATTTCCACGACAAGTAGGATTAAAATATTTAATTCTTTTTCTCTGGAACCTGGGACTAATATTAGTCCTAGCTGGGACCAAGATTAAATTATTTATTTTAAGAAAATCGCCCCATCCCCACCACTGAACATCAACTGGTCGTCCCCTTAATTCTATTTTTCGAAAGATAATATAGATTTTTACAACTGCAACTTTACAACTTTAAAAAATATTAACATATTAATATATAGAGTATAACATATGTTTTGGGCTTATGCAATATTCATTAAGAAAATCTGCCTTTTCGTACATATTTTAGGTTAAATTGCAGCAAGTTGAAGTATTGCGGGGCATCGATATAATATCGAATGAATAAAATCTGCCTTTTCTTACATATTTTAGGTTAAATTGCAGCAAGTTGAAGTATTGCGGGCATCGATATAATATCGAATGAAGAAAATCTGCCTTTTCTTATATATTTCAGGTTAAATTGCAAAAAGTTGGAGTATTGCGGGCATCGATATAATATCGAATGAAGAAAATCTGCCTTTTGCTATTTATTTTAGGTTAAATTGCAGCAAGCTGAAGTATTGCGGGGATCGATATATATCGAATGAATAAAATCTGCCTTTTCTTATATATTTGGGTTAAACTACAGAGGGTTGGAGTATCGCGGAAGTCGATATAATATCGAGTGAAGAAAATCTGCTTTTTGTTATATATTTAAGGTTAAATTGCAAAAAGTTGGAGTATTGCGGGCATCGATATAATATCGAATGAAGAAATTCTGCCTTTTATTATATATTTTAGGCTAAATTACAGAAAGTTGAAGTATTGCACACATCGATATATTATCGAATGAAGAAAATCTGCTTTTTCTTATATATATTACGTTAAATTACAGCAAGTTGAAGTATTGCGGGTATAGATATAATATCAAATGAAGAAAATCTGCCTTTTGCTATTTATTTTAGGTTAAATTACAGCAAGTTGAAGTATTGCGGGTATAGATATAATATCAAATGAAGAAAATCTGCCTTTTGCTATTTATTTTAGGTTAAATTGCAGCAAGTTGAAGTATTTTGGGGATCCATATATAATATCGAATGAATAAAATCTGCCTTTTCTTATATATTTCAGGTTAAATCGCAGCAAGTTGAAGTATTGCGGGCATCGATATAATATCGAATGAAGAAAATCTGCCATTTCATATATATTACAGGTTAAATTGCAGCAAGTTGAAGTATTGCGGGCATCGATATAATATCGAATGAAGAAAATCTGCCTTTTCTTACATATTTAAGGTTAAATTGCAGCAAGTTGAAGTATTGCACCCATCGATATAATATCGAATGAAGAAAATCTGCCTTTTTTATATATTTTACGTTAAATCACAGCAAGTTGAAGTATTGCGGCCATCGATATAATATCGAGTGAAGAAAATCTGCTTTTTCTTATATATTTTAGGTTAAATTGCAGTAAGTTGGAGTATTGCAGGCATCAATATAATATCTAATGAAGAAAATCTGCCTTTTATTATATATTTTAGGTTAAATTACAGAAAGTTAAAGTATTGCAGGCATCGCTATATTATCGAATGAAGAAAATCTGCTTTTTCTTATATATTTTAGGTTATATAACAGCAAGTTGAAGTATTGCGGGTTTCGATATAATATCTAATGAAGAAAATCTGCCTTTTGCTTTTTATTTTAGGTTAAATTACAGCAAAATGAAGTATTGCGGGCATCGATTTCATGTCAAATGAAGAAAATCTGCCTTTTCTTATATATTTAAGGTTAAAATAACAGCAAGTTGAAGTATTGCCGGCATCGATATAATATCGAATGAAGAAAATCTGCTTTTTCATATATATTTTAGGTTAAATTACAGAAAGTTGGAGTATTGCGGGCATCAATATAATATCAAATGAAGAAAATCTGCTTTTTCTTATATATTTTAGGTTAAATTACAGAAAGTTGAAGTATTGCGGGTATCGATATAATATCGATTGAAGAAAATCTGCCTTTTCCTGTTTATTTTAGGTTAAATTACAGAAAGTTGGAATATCACGGCCATCGATATAATATCGAATGAAGAAAATCTGCTTTTTCTTTTATATTCTAGGTAAAATTACAGGAAGTTGAAGTATCGGGGGCATCGATATTATAGAGAATGAAGAAAATCTGCTTTTTCTTTTATATTTTAGGTAAAATTACAGAAAGTTGAATTATCGCGGGCATCGATATAATATCGAATGAAGAAAATCTGCTTTTTCTTATATATTTTACGTTAGATTACAACATGTTTTAGTATTGCAGGCATCGGTACATTATGGAATGAAGAAGGTCTACCTTTTCTTAAACATATTTTAGTTAAACACCAAGTTTCAGTATTGTGGGTGCATCATTTTAATGTGAAAATTAAATATGCACCTCTTCTGATATTTGATGTTTGCGGCTGTTTGCGGGATATTTTATTTGCTACAGGATTGATTTTTATTCAGTTTTATTATTTATTTATCTAATTGTTTATTTTACAAAATGACGGAGATTACAATTTTCGAATACATAAAAGTTACTTTTTGCTGATAGTTCAGTTATGGTTACGGCAAAATTGAAGAAAATTGCACTCAACGTGTGAAAAATTTGTGCGTTCGTCTTGTGAATCGTGTGCGTGTGGTACGGAATGTGAGACGTATCCATCGCTGTATCAAATTTTGAGTATTTACAGTTCTTGTATTGTTTTAATTATATAATCAAAGCAGTCAGGATTCTATGACAGGTTAGAGCGGTCAGGGCTCTATGACTGGTCAGAGCAGTCAGGGCTCTACGACAGGTCAGAACAGTCATGATTCTATGACAGGTTAGAGCAGTCAGGGCTCTATGACTGGTCAGAGCAGTCATGATTCTATGACAGGTTAGAGCAGTCAGGGCTCTATGACTGGTCAGAGCAGTCAGGATTCTATGACTGCTCCAAGTTAACTTCAAGTTAACTTAGGACTGTTCTCATGACTGCTTCCCAAGTTAACTTGGACGAGAGGTTATGTCTGCACCCTACTGTATGCTATCACCGTACACACCATTGCATTCCCTTTTAGGCCAAGCAATATATGCTAAATGCGCATCACGCTCTCATGCTCATCACTTTCAATGTCACGCTTTTTAAACTTTCAAGAAAAAATATATTTCGAATAGAAAAACGATCTTTCTTGATAAGAAATACCAGTTGTTTTGTATATTTCTCATACAAATGGTTCATTTTCAATAAATATCAACTAAATAAAACAATTTTCATTTGAGGTCACAGATATGAAAGCATTCTTTTTATGACAAAATTTTTGTCACATGATATCCGCTCAGAGTGTACCATTTTGCGTCTTCGAAAATAGAAATCTTGCAGGACAAACCCCCAGTCTCACTCTGGGAACCCAAACCCCCTTGACAGCTCTGAATGCGTGTAAGCATCATCATGTATTCTCCTGATTGGTCATCTCAGAAGATTATGCTGAGGTCGTTTTACCGTCTTGTGAATAAAAATGCATGGGTGATCCACGTCCTCGTCCGGAACACATGTGTCCCCTACACTATATATATTTAAGAATTCTTGTGTTCAAAATAGAATTAGATAGAAGTAATTAAATAGAAGTCCATGTTGCACATCTTAATTATATACTGAAGCATGCATTCCTCAAAGTTTGATAGAAAAAAACAGGGCCATTTATCAGGATTTGAGGATAATGGAGGCATATCCTTAAGAATCCAATAAACTAAGAGGACAAAGTCCAAAACAGCGTAAAATTTAGAAAAAAACAAAATTAAAGAAAAACAAAATGCATGGTGCACATCTTCAAATAAACTGAAGCATTCCTGCTAGTTTGGTTGAAAAGAGCAAAGCGGTTTAGTAGGAGTTGTGGATAATGGAGACAGCCTCAAAAGACTCCAGTAAGCTAAAATGACAAAGTTCAAAAACAGCGTAAAATCTGGGGAAAAAAACAAGATTAAAGACAAAAAAATTGAATCATCGGGTGCATATCTTCAATAAACACTGAAGCATTTCTGCAAGTTTGGTTTAAAAGTGCAAATCGGTTTAGGAGGAGTCGCGGATAATGGAGACATACCCTCAAGACTCCAATAAGCTAAAATGACAAGTCCATAAACAGTGTAAAATATAGAAAAAAAACGAAATTAAAGAAAAACAAAATGCATGGTGCACATCTTCAATATATACTGAAGCATTCCTGCTAGTTTGGTTGAAAAGAGCCAAGCAGTTTTGGAGGAGTTGTGTTGTATACAGAGCAGGACATGCTTACCCTTCCGGAGCACCTGATGTCACTCTGTTTTTTGAGATTTCACACTGTTAGCGCTTAAGTTTTTTTGTGTTGTATATGTAGTAGTTGTGTCTTTTGTTGGTATGTAGTGTCTTTGGTTTTCCGTCTTCTGGCGTTCTTGATTTTGCCTTGTCTCAGGACTTTGATTTATGTAATCTTGTGCTTTGTTCTTTTTGGTATTCTACTGCCGTTGTTATTGTAATGATAAGTTAAGGTGGTTCGGTGGTATAAGAAAAATCCATCAGAATTTTTCAACGCCAAAAATTGAACTTCCAAAAAATAAAATAAAAATTGGGGGTCACGAACCATATAAGTTCACAATCTTTCACCGAAAATAGGGAATATTTGTTGAAATGTTAAGGAAAATTATCATTTTTAAAGAAAATTATTCAAGTTACGTCCATGAGATTTTTTATTAATTTTATATATTGCTAGCCTCTGAATTGAACTTTAGAGGCAAAAAGAAAATGGGGGGGGGGCCACGGACATTATTATATAATTATTTCACAAACAGTCATTTCTTTGTAAAATATTTTTTAAAATTGCCTCCCTTGTTTTAATTTTCATTTCAAAGAATTTTACAGTATAAATATTATTCTGAATTTTTCATCTAGAATGAATACTAGACGTAGAGAAATGGGCCCGTAATTTGAGTTTAAGCGAAATATTTCAAATATTTGTCCAAATTTTAAAATGTTTGTATACTTCTTTTATGAAAAATACCTATCAAAGCATGAAACATGATAACAAAATGGCGGAATACCACCGAACCACTTTAAATCATGATGACGTCCTCAAAACTTTCTGAGTGACAATATTAATAATAAATGGACAAAACCCTGGCTAAGAAGTTTTGAAGTAGTAATTTCGCTCTGTTAACGAAATCGACGTAAACATTACATGAACGACAATAACGAATGGGCTGTGAAATACTGGAGATTTGGGTATATTAGATTTTTTATCATTTAACCTTAATTCTGACAACTCAGGAAATTTCAGATTCAAACTTCATGACAAACGGGATCATTAGTATTTCACAGCCCAGGTTAAATAAATTTGACGTTCCATGATTAGAGCAAATACAACAAGTGGGGTGAACTGAGATGAGGTTGACAGTTCATATCAACAGCGACAACAGTTAGAACAACAAATTATATTCACTCTGGGTAAACAAAAACCCCAGAGGTATCAATATAAAAACTAGTGTTTAATTTACAATCCCTGGACTATACCAGTCCTTGGATTGTACATTAAACACCAGTTCAATTTTATTTAATTGGTTTACATTAACTTCAATAACTATTCCTTGAAATAAATGTTTTCGATATTTCTTAATATATTTGATTAAAAATACATTTTCGTCGACTTACTTCGACTTTAGGAGAAATCATTCTACATGGTCCACACCAATCGGCATAAAAATCTACCATGACATTCGGATTTCCGTTCACTATTTCATTGAATTGTGCCTGTAAATAGAGTGTTGACATTTTTCTTAAGTTGGTAAAATTGTTTTTTTTATCATTGTGATGATTAATTGTTTTTTATTATACCTGAATTAATAGCACATCAATTTTCTGAAAGATTCGTGTGATAGAACTAGAATTCTTATATTCCAAAACTGACATTAATTTTGCTTACATATTGTTAAATATTATTTTTCCATGATTTTGAAAATCTACATTTCCAATCATATTTTTTCGATTTCAAATTATTATAATGTGCTTTATATATATTTAGTCAAATGTTGGTAACACAGGAGCTGTAATATAATGTAAATGTCCAGTTGTTGATGTTGTAACAAAGTTGTCGACATTGCACTGTAAGCAATGTCGCCACGATGTCGTTCCGTTATAGAAAAAAAGTTAAAGATATGGAGTACATGTGACAAAAACGCACACGATACATAGAAAACTCCAGTTTCTCAAGGACAGGGCTTTTACTCCTGTCTACAACTTGATGTCGCCTGACGGTCCTCAACCAGAGGCGAACAATAGTCACCCCCTCAAACGAGATCAAGAGGGCCCCTAGTGTGCACTTAAGCGGTATTCTTGACAAAACATTATATCAAGGCCACTCCCTTGCTCCCGATCCGCCATAATCTATATCGTTTTTTTTTTTATCAACGTCTACATCGTCGACATTGCAATGTCGTCCTTATGTCGCTTTGTAATTGACAAAATCGACCTTAATCAACGTACAAATCGTCCACGTAGTGTTGTCGCCAACATGATGTCCTTCCTCTATTGAAAAAGGCGTTTGATTTAGTTATTCATACTATTCTTTTAGAAAAGTTAAAATATTATCATATTAGTGAACAATTGATTTGCTTGATTAAATCATTTTTATTTGATAGAATGCAAGAAGTTCATAAAGCAAATTTCAAGTCAAACAAAAAAAAAAACAAGTAAATAATGGAGTTCCTCAAGGTTCCATTATAGATCCTCTGTTATTTATAATTTATATTAATGATTTGCCTCTTCATATAAAAAACTCAAATGTTGATTTATATGCTGATTATTCAACTTTACACTGCCATGATTACAATATTGAAAACGTCAATATAAAATTACAAAATGATATCAATGAAATTGAATCTTGGTGCAGAAATAATAGCATAAAAATAAATGCACAAAAGACTAAATGTATGAAACCATGTTCTCCACACAAAAAATAGTTATCACGAATGAATTAGAGATAAGTTGGCGATGATTATTCTTAGTATATTGAAAAGGTTCACTCATATAATTACTTGGTATTATAATTGACGAAAATTTAAATTGGGAAGACCAGGTTCATAAATTTGTAAACAATATCCTAAAAATATCCCTTCTATATAAATTAAAATCATATTTGCCAACGCATTTCAGATTTATTATTTTACAGCGCATACATTTTGCCTTACATTGACTTTGTTTGGGGAAATTTACCAAAACAAGATTCATTCAGATAGAATCATTAAACTACAGAAGAGAGCTGCAAGGATTATTCTTGAATGTGATATTTCAGTATCCTCACAATTTATTTTCGCTTGTTTGAAATGGATCGGTTAAATATCAGAAAGTTATTTTAATGTATAAAATTGTAAATGAAATGGTACCTGATTATTTGAGGCCGAAAATGACATTAGAAATACTTACAGCTTAAGATCTCAATCCAAAAACAATTTGTTTATACCGAGATCAAAAACAAAGTTTTATAAACAAAAATCATTTCATTATTCTGCTTATACATTATGGGACAAATTATCAACTGATTTTAAAATACCTGTTTTTGACCTCGAAAATTGACCTTTATAAATGTCAACATCGTCAACATCGACGACATCGCAATTGTAGAAATGTCATGAATATATCTTTCTTCATTGGCTACTTCGCCTTTCTGCAGGAAATCAAGGGAAAATAAATATTAATTATCGAACATTTCTAATGAATTGCATAAATATTGTAATGAAGGTTTTGTAAAGATCTTAAACACAATAAATGACTTTTACAGTTTCATTGAACAACATAGAACAATGAGAAACATCGGTCGGTTATCTCCCTGTACCAAGTTAGTTTTGTATGGTTCAAAGTGGAGATAATTTTAATTGGCTTCTTTTAATATTTAAATTACAATTATCTCCCTTTTAACCATATATATAACTAAATTATAGATTTATTACATGGCATTTTTCATATCACGCCCTTTATCAGACCTAGGTCTTAATATCAGCCTGAGAGCCGTCAGGCTCGAGTGATGATATATGACCGAAGGCTGATAAAGGACGTGATATGAAAAATGACATGTAATGATGTTTTTATCATATACTTAATCTATAAAAAAAAATAACTGAAAAAAAATATTTTGATAACTCAGATATATGCATTGTCCTAAAATGTATAATTTTTTTTGACGACCTTGAGAATCAGGTATATATCGTTGTCTACGTCTGTCTTTTTTCTTATTCGTGTTGTTCATGTGTAGTTCCATAGCAGATTGTGGCATGTTATTATAATGTTCAGCCATTGTTATCCATTTTTTATCATACCCTTTAGTCACAACTGCAGTGTGGAGTTGGTAAAACAATTCCCCCGTGATTGTGGTGTTTAAGGAATTTATTTTTTGACATACATATGACATTCGCAATGACAGTTTCTTCATAGTTACATTGTTATGATTTGCAGTCCAGTTTTTAAGTAATATTATATGATACAATCTAGATACAATTTAAGAAAACGATACGTCAAATCCACGATTGCGCCTTCACAATCTAATTTGAAAAACCTACCACCTTCAGCACTAAATCCGATAGTCAGACTCACTCCGTAAAAAATATCTAAAATACGCAACTCTTTGCAAAAATCTAAATACACAACAGCATCACTTTTTAATAAAGCAATCGTGGATTTTCTAAAATTCTAAAGTGCGACGCCAGGAAATGTGCCACATGTCCTCGCCTAGTCCAGGAAAACACGGTCAAATCAAATGTCAATGGCAGGAAATTTACCATCCAATTCCCTACTGAAATCTCTTGAAAAACAGCCATCCTTGTATGTTTGATTACCTGATTTAAACCAGGTTGTGGTATTTATTACGTTGGTGAGACTGGTCGTCCATTACAATGACGTACCAGGATCATTTGCATCGTATTCGTTTCCCCAAAAAGTTTAGATCATATATTATATACACAACACTATTCTATCCATAATCATGATAAAGAATATATCAAAATTCAGCCGTTAGAAATTGTAGAAAAATCCCCAAATCAATCTCAGAGAGAATTTGTAAGATCAAGAAGAGAATGCGAACTGTCTTGGATTAAAAAAACTACAGACAGCTTATCCACTAGGGTTAAATGACAACATCATGTGTCAGGAAAACATTTCTCATTGCGCTTCTATTGACATCATGGAAATTTCTTCTCCAAAATTACGTCATCGCAGGTCACATGGTCGAAGAGTAAATTATAATATCAAAAGCAAACGTACAACCTCGTAAATATAAAAGATCTTTATACTGTTTTCAAAAACAATGGGCGGCATGGTTTGTTCACTAAACTTTGTTCAATTCCTGTAACACAACTTTATAAAATCTCTTTGGAGTGTGATACTTTGGATGTTGATAGTCCGCTCTATGAATGTTAAAAAATTATTGATGCTATCTGTTTTCATCGACTTTATCCGAGAATCGACAAACCCGATGAGCACATAAAACAGTTCTTGAAAATTAAATACATTAATAAAGAAATTGAGCTTATTGATATTGCAGGCATATTTCGGGACCCAGATATTCAAAAGCTTGTAGTCGTCTATTTTGACAACCAGGACATGCCTGTCATTTCCTTTTCTTATACAAAAAACCTACTAGAAACATTTTTTTCAATTACTCTTCTATCACTTGTGATGCTCATTTTGAGAAAAAAAACTACCCTGATAGCTGAGACTGTTCCACGTCCCCATATCGCTATGACTCATGTGGACATATATTAACGGGGAATCTTAACATCATTGTAGATAAAGAAGTAAGACAATTCTTTAGAAAAGGGTCTAAATATCGCACACCTTCAAAAAAAAACTGGCAAGCATGTTTTGATATAATAAATGACGCTTTAACCAGTTATTGTAAAAAATGATGCAAAAGGAAAGTGCAGACAAACATGCACTTAATTTGTTAAAAGACAGAATCATTACCAAGGTCACCAACAGAGTACATTTTTATAAAGATAACTATGTTGAGTCACCTCTTAAGCTGTCTGTAAATAGAATTAAGGCAAAATTGAAGGATCTTGGTAAAAAAAAATATGTGTTTGTACCTGTTGACAAGGCTTCTAACAACGTTGCTATTGTCTGAAAGAAATACTATATCGATGTTCAACAAAACGAACTGGACAAGTCAGACACTATCAAACGTACCAATTGGGACGAAAACACGTTAAACAAACAACATTATAAGGATACGGAAATGCTAAAAGTTCCACCTAAAGATAACATCTTAACTACCATGTACTGGGTTCCGAAGCTTCACAAAACGTTTTATTTCTGCTTATAGTAAGTGTTATACTACTAATTTATCCATCCATTTAACTAGTTCACTTACTTGTATAAAAGGAGTTGGTTATTAAATACTGTGAAAAAAAACTTATCAAAACTCAATTACTTTTGGAGTGTAAAAAATTCTATTGAAGTTTTAGATAAACTACAATCAATTCAAAGACCAGTCTCATCTATCGACAGTTATGATTTTTCTAAACTTTATACTACCTTTCAACATGATTTGATTAAATCCAAATTGGGACAACTTATTAAATGGTCTTTTAAATTTTCTGGTCGGCAGTTCATTTGCTCTAACAAAAAGCAAGGATTCTTCTCTAATATTACCTACAATAATCATTGTTCCTGGACATGTGATGATATGATTAATGCACTCAATCTTTTGCTGGACAATATTTTTGTTCATTTTGGGAACACTATTTATCATAGGTATTCCCATGGGTACAAATTGTGCACCTCTTACTGCAGATCTTTTCTTTTCTGTTACGAACGAGACTTCATGGAAAAACTTCAAAACGTAACAATACCAAACAGTGATAAACTTATTTCTATTTTCAATGATAACAGCAGGTATATTGACGATATTCTCACTATTGATAATCCCCAGTTTTTAGATTATGTAGACATTATTTACCCGCAACAACTAAAATTAAATAAAGCTTACAAGGATTCTAAATACTGCCCTTTTCTGGATCTTACCATCATTATTGACTCCGGTAAAATAAAAACTAAAATATATGATAAACGGGATGATTTCGATTTCACTATCACTAATTTCCCTTTTCTTGACGGCGACATCTCTCTAGCTCCATCCTGTGGGGTGTATATTTCTCAACTGGTCCGATTTGTACGAGTGTGATCTACTCTTGACGATTTTAATGAACGTAACCTTACTATCACAGCCAAAGTTTTACAACAGGATTACAGATTTCATAAGTTGTTGAATACATTTAAGAAGTTTTATAATAGATATGAACATTTGATGTCTAAATATGGCGTTTCTCGTAAACAGCTTATTACTTAGGGCATTTCTAATCTCGTTTTTACGGAAATGTTGTTAAAAAAGTCAGAAATTGATTAAAAGTCCAGAAAAGCTAGGACGTAACTTACATTCTTTACGTAATAGGGGATATCGATAAGATACTCTGCTTGAATCCGTTAAATTGGCTTTGAGACCTAATGACCTGAAAATTTTGCACATATACTGGCCTCTCACTGACACTGCCAATGTCTACCGAAATCTATGAAGATTCTTGACCAAACCCTTCGGGAATTTTGAATTTGATTTTTCTTCCGTAGTGCGACAGTGTTCTACCAGCAGAAATAATCTGGTTTTATCTAGGGGTAAAATTTTAATCATATTTGAACTAAGTATATGATAAATATAGATTATTACATGGCATTTTTCATATCACGTCCTTTATCAGCCCTCGGTCTTAATATGAGCCCGAGAGCCCTAGATAAAACCAGATTATTTCAACCAAAATTGACGAAGCGGGCTGATATGACATCGTTATCAACTGCTTCCGATAATTATCTCATGCCTTTCCGTCACAACTCGGAAGCTTTATCACACGCAAGTTCGTGTATTTCCGTAAAAACGATAAACATTGCACACGATATCATCACATAATAACAAAATACTAACACTTCATTTTTTAAGTATGAATATGTTTTTAAAATGAAAATTAGTTTTATAGTTGAAGTATATGATAAAAATATCATTACATGTCATTTTTCATGTCACATCCTTCATCATCCCGCGGTCAAAATCATCCCTAGAGCCTGACGGCTCTCGGGCTGATAAAAGGACCTTGGGCTGATAAAGGGTGTGATATAAAAAATGTTATGTAATAATCTATAATTATCTCCCTTTTAACTATATATAACTAACTTGGTACAGGGAGACAACTGACCGATGTTTCTCATTATTGCTGTCACAGTCCTGCAATACCAATGGATAAAAATGCTTTAAAAGTTTTATGCAATCTTTTACAAAATTGAAAATTATCAAATGTCGGCGATAAAGACTTAATTTAAGTGGAATAAACGAAGTAGACAGTGTCGTACTGATATCGTCAATATAACGACGCAGGCGATATTGACTAAATTTATATAAATAAAAATGACAACAAAAGTCCGAAGCAATTAGAGGGAGAGAAAGTGTAAGCGAGAGTAAAATATTTCAAAACTGTTGTCAACAACACCATGTCAACAATGTTAACATCATATAAGAGGAAGAAACGATATCGACAATGTAGTCCGGATATCGTCAACATGGCGATGTCGACGAATATAAAGGCCTAGCAAATGGTTAAAGTGACAATAATCATATACCTAGCATAAATTATTTCGATTCTAATATGACAGAAAATGGAATTTTCCATTCTGAAACAACCTAAGAGGAGGCAGATTGTCGACCCCGTTGGTGCATGTGCCTATGACGTCACAATACATAATCTGACGTTTTCAGACAGATGCAAGTTCAAAATTCAATTCTAAAGCAAAACAATACACATTTACGTGTCTAAATGGCATGATTTAGTGAAAAACTATTCTTAACCTTTATTTCTTTCATAAACTAAGACGAACAAAATTAAAAACATTGTTGTTTTTCATTCCGCTTACTCATATTCCGACACCATTTGCGCATGTGCGAAATATGTGGTTAACGAGTATTATACTGGTTTACGATAAACAGAGGCCATGTTAGAATCTTTTTTCATCCGAGACTAAAATAGATGACTCTTTTCCGTGTGCCCAGTTTGCTGTAGTTGGATACACAATCTGACGAGCTGATCGTCAGAATCTATGAGGGGGTATCATATGTAACATGAGATCAGATATTGCAGGAGTCTATTGGAGTCGAAATAAGATCTGATGATACTAAGTGGTTCTTTTGTGTTGTTTATAAACCGCCAAACTTAACAGACGAACAGTTTCGTAATGATTTTAATAAAGTTGTGAACAAAATAATTACAAATTATGAGAATTACATTTTTATTGGTGATTTTAATTTTAATCTTCTGACCTATGATAAAGGTGATGTAATTTATGATATCTTAAAACATTATTAAAAATCCTACATGTTTTACAATCACTTATAGATTTGATTTTAATGAACCAAGAATGTGATTTTAAGAATTTTTCTAATTTTGGAGCAGGTGTCAGTGATGTTCATAATTTTATTGGTGTGCAGTTAAAATGTAATATAACAAAAACTGCACCTAAAAAGAAGATGTGTAGAAGTTTTAAAAATTTCGAACAGAACAAATTTTAAGGGACCGACCATTTAACCTGAAAAGGGGGGG